>PVIU01026607.1:6222-21842 GCA_004026605.1 Ondatra zibethicus | reverse complement strand
GCAGCAGTAAAAAACAATGACAGCTTGAATTTTGCATGCAAATGGATGGAAATAGAAAACGCTATCCTGAGTGAGGTAACCCAAACCCAAAAAGACGATTATGGTATGTATTCACTCATTAGTGGACCCTAGCCATAAAACAAAGGACACTAAGCTTATAGCTCACAAGCCCAGAGAAGCCAAATAGCAAGGCAAACCAAAAGAAAATCATATACAGCTCTTCTTGGAAATTGGAAGCAAACAAGATTTCCAGGCAAAAGGAGGGAATACGGGGGTGGGGCTAGAACTGGGGGTAGGGGTGCGCGGGGAGGAGAGAGGGGGCAGGAGTAGGGAGAAGGGAAGGACTGGGGAGAGATTAGGGGAGTGGGAGGGTGGAGATGGAGGAAACGTGGATGTTGGAGAAGGGAATAAGATATCTACATTATTGGAGTCATTTTAGGACTGGCAAGATACTTGGCTCTAGAGGAGATCCCAGGTGTCCACAGGGATGTCCCCAGCTAGGTCCTTGGGCAGCAGAGGAGAGCGTGCCAGAACTAGCATTGTCCCATAGTCACACTGATGAATATCTTTATCACATCCATAGAAATTTCGTCCGATGGATGGAGATAGAGACAGAGACCCACATTCACACCAGAGCAATGGATTGAGCTCCCAAGGTCCAGTCTAAGAACAGAAGGTGGGAGAAGATAAGCAAAGAAGTTAGGACCGTGAGGGGCTGGACCACCCAATGACACAGTGTGCCTGATCTAATGGGAGCTCACCAAATCCAGCTGGACCGGGACTGAATGAGCATATGATCAAGCTGGACTCTCTAAATGTGGGTGCCAATGTGGGCAGAATGAGAAGCCATCAACAATGACACTAAGACCTATCTCCTCTGCATGTATTATCTTTTTGGGAACCTAGTCAATTTTGATGCACACCTTCCTAGGATTGGATGGAGTGGGGAAGGCCTTGGATTCCCACAGGGCTGGGCACCATGCCCTCTTTTAAGGAAGCAGCGGGAGGGGAGGTAGAGGGAGGGGACTGGGAGAAGGGGAGGAAATGTAAATTCTTTTTTTTTTGAAGGGAAAAAAATAAAAGTATATGGGAAAAAAATAAAATACATGCTATTTATTGGTAACGATGAATGTGTTCATGAAAGTGTTCATTCAAAAACCACACATAAATGTAAAAGAAAATTAAGACATTTTATCATCTATATTCTGGTATATGACTTTTAAAAGAAAACCAAAGCTCTGATTCTTCCTCCATTTAATGTTAGTTTTCTTCAACTGCGGTTGACCTACAATTCCATGCAACATTAGAGGTGTAGTATGCTCTCCATATCTCAAGGATAGAAAAAGATAACCTCAAATGGGTAGGTATTTCTCACAGACACGAGTATAAAGTGATCAGACCAAGACACAGAAAGTAAGGAACTAAGTTTATTGACAGTGATTTCAGGGGGATGAAGGATTCTTAGTTGGCAGCAATGGTGTTCTTAATCCAGGTAACATAGTTGCAGACCTTGGTGTACACACCAGGGAGATTCTTCTGGGCACAGCCATATCCCCAGGAGACAATGCCCTGGAGCTGTCCATTGCACACCACAGGGCCACCAGAGTCACCCTAGGATAGAGGAATAAAGTGTTTAAGGAAGGGGCATGAGAAAAAAAGACAACATTTACTCTGACCTGAAGATACAATCCTAGCATCCCTGGATCTCCATTTTTTATCCAATCCTCTATTTTCACTAATGTGTTGAAATGACATCCTGAATAGACCTCTTCCCTTTTCCATGGAACCACGACAGGAAACTACCTAATCCACACACTAGGCCAATCCACTCCCACTCCCGGGGAAACAAGATATTTCTATGAGAAGAGAGCCAATTACCTGGCAGGAATCTTTGCCTCCCTCCAGGTAGCCAACACAAATCATGTTACTGGTTATCTGTCCAGGGTAGGCGGATTGACAGGCAGACTGAGACAATATTGGGGCCTTCAGGCACTGGAGCAGGTCTGGGTTGTTCACTTTGAAGAAAGTAGAAGAAGAAATGTAATCCAGACCAGGCTAGGAATCAATATTTCAGTGTTGTCCAGTATGTGACCCCTGACGCTGCCAATGAAGAGCCACTAGAGTCACCCTCGGATAGACTGGTATAGAGGATTGCTGTGTTTTTCTTCAGGATATTAAGAATAGTCATCATTGAGGCATTTCTTTGATTTAATGATAGTATATTCTGCCCCTCTCCTGTTTACATTCTGGAACCAGATAGTTCTGTAGGTCAATGCCTCTTGTGACCATCTTAGAACCTTGTGTTTTTGGGTACTGCAATGCATTTATGGCCTAGGAGCCAATCATTTATTTGTAGAATCTGGATTCGTTCTTGAAAGATGGGGATGAAGTACTCACCACCAGAGCTCAAGGTGTTGCCCCAGCCAGAGATGAGGCACTGAGTGCCAGCAGCTGCGCAGGATGTAGGCAGAGATACAGTGGCCACTTTGGCATTGAGGGTCACAGGGGAAGCGAGCTTGATCAGCATGATGTCATTGTTCAGGGTTGATGAACTAAAGCTGGGATGCTTGATGATCTTGGAGGCAGTGACAAACTGCTCCGTGCCTTCCACGACATTGATGTTGTGCTCTCCCAGTCTCACTTGGATGCGGCTGTTGGAAAGAAAAGACATGGCAGAAAGTTCCTATCCATTACCTCAGATAGTCCATAGTCATTTAACCCTTTTAGATGGATAAGTCTGGAGAGGGGATGAGGCTGGTTTAACATCAAAAAAATAACAGAGATGTAATGTGGAAGTACCATCTTGAGACCCAAATTGCTCTCTACTTCAAAGACAAGTAATATGAGCAGATAAAGACTTCTCACCAATCTACTGTTCCTCAATGGATGCAAACCATCCAATAAAATGGTCTAATGCTTGGAAGCAGATGCATATGCTTTTTGTCCCTCACTCAAGGGCAGAGGCATGATGATCTCTGAGACCAAGGCCAGGTGGACTACAGAGTGAGTTCTAGGATAGTCAGAGCTACACAGAGAAACTCTATCTCAATAAAAACCAACCAACAAACAAAAAAGAAAGCTTGATTCGTGCAACTACGGCACCTCAGAACTTGCTTTGAATTTTAGACATCTGGGTTTATTTCTCAACTTTCTGAATTAGAATCTTGATGATTCAGATGCATGTTCTGGTAAGAAACCCTCTTTTAATGAATCTAATACCTGGTTATCTCTACATAATGAAATGAGTTTAAATAGGTAGTTTGAGCACATGGCCTGAGCTGTCACTGTGTCTAGTACCTATTTCCTAGGATCGTGGACGACAAGGAGACAAGTATGATATCAGAATTCCTGCTGTCACTTCACTATTCCTTCAGGTGTCCCCTCTGTCTGTGTCCACCATTGCCAATCATGGCTTCAGTCTTTGCCATTTATAAAATAAATATATTGCCCCATGATTGTACTAACCTCCAATCACCCATATAGAAACCTTCTGCTTAAAAACTAAAACTACATGTTGCTAAGCAATATAATTTATAGAAACTATGCCATCATATAGACTACATATGAAAACATTTAAGGGCATAACTGTAGTAGCATCACAGAAATGCAGTTGATGTTGACATCTAGTTAGATGTTATAGTTAAAATATGAATTTTTATGTTCTACCAAGAATGTTCTGTCCACTTCCGAAATTAGAATGGATATATTAGATGTCCTTTATAATTAAAAAAAAAGCTTGCTGATTGTCCAAACTCAGAAAACTCTGTTTATCTGACTGCTACAGGACCCAGTGTAACTGTGTGAACACTTTGAGTGACTTCATGTTAGTTATATTATCCCTAATATTCATTTTCCTTTCTGTTGTTATTTTTATCCCTGGTTGACTTTGGATGGTTCAGGGTGGTAAAGGGCTTAATATTCTTTGACCTTATTCTCTACAAACTCATGAAAGAAGTTGCAGTCAATAATCTCTCTTCTCTGACTCTTCCATTCATCTAAATACCTCAGTTGATGCCTGATCTAAACCCATTCTTTTGGAAATGACATATGTGCTCTGAAAAGACAGAGCCCATCACTTACGACTTGTAGCAATGAGCTGCAGACACCACCCATTGGTTATTGATGAGGGAGCCTCCACAGAAGTGGTAGCCAGAGTTCAGAGACACCTGGTAGGGGACAGAATTCTGCTGGCAGGTATATCCTCCAACGATCTTATCATCATCGACAGGAAAGGCAACTTGAATAGAAAGAACAAGAGAGAAGACAATTCATCAAGATACTGGAAATTTCAGTCTTCAATCCTGTGTCAACCTTAAACTAATTAGGAATCCTTATTTATTACAATAACTAAAGGCAAAATGGCAACAGTAAGCCTATGGTATCTTATAATAGTTCATAATACAGAGCACTGTCCATAATACAATAGAAAGATTCTCTTTAAGTAACAGTGTTCTGATGGGTTACAGAGGACAGAGCAAGGGATGCCGCCAGAATGTAGGAATCGGGCACAGAAATTGTTGTCTGATCCACTACTTGATTTGATCTCATGTTTATAATTCCTTGATACCCTGTGTCTAACAGAGCTTAACTTAGCACAGTTGAAACTCTCTTGGAAAATATCTTGCATATGTAGACCTCAATATGTCTAAGTGTTTTTACAACTCAGCCTATATATTAAGGTCTTATGTAGGATATATGGATAGAATGCTATTGACCAATATCAATGATTTTTTAACCTTGATTGCATTTTATGAGTCTTAATATTATTTCTGCATTTAATATTTATTAATATATAATAATACATAATAAATTATACTATATTAAATTCCTATATACATATTTAATATATATCAGAAATGTCCTTCATATTACAAAGTTACTGATCCAAACAAATAAGGCCAGAACTTTAAGACATTAATCCCCAATAGAATGAGGTTTGCAACTCCCCAATTAGAGTATTTTTCTGTAAATATATTCATGGCTGAGCTATTCCCAAACACTTGGACCCAAAGCAGAGTTCTCATGATTCATTTTGTAGAACCTCCACATGCCTTCCATTTCTAGCTGTTGGGATCCCATAGTAAACAGCAGTAGAGGGGGTAAGAGAGATGAAGCTTACAAAGGAACAAGGTAACACAGATGCAGAGCTACTGTAGGAAGACAGGGGACATTGGAATGCAGATAGAAGAGAATGGCATCTGTATTGGTGGGGCCCTAGGAGAAGAAAGAGTAGGACTTGGGTTAAGGCATGGAACTCACCAGCAGCTCCCACAAGGGCCAGGAACAGGAGTGCACTCATGGTGGCAGAAGGTAGTGAGTGCCTGGGGAGGACCTGCATTTATACTCTGCTGGAGGGAGAAGGAGGTACAGAGGGGAGGTGCCACACTGCTCCTTCCCAAGCACACCTGTGGGTTTCCCCTTCCTAGGTCATGCATTATCTCTGCTTTATTTGTCCATTCTGTGGGTAGGTGAGGAACATGTGATTAGGAAAATTTTCTTCTTGGTGAGGTGAACAGCTGATTGTTGAAGCCAGGATGCAAAAACAGTAGAACTATAAACTAACTATGTAGCTGGGCCTTCCTGGGCTTATATTAAGACATTAGATGGTAGAGCACAATCATGGTCCTTAGATCATCCAGACATCAATGAAACTTAATATCAGGAAGACCTGGTATTGGTAGTTATTTGGGTATCCAGAGACATAGAACCTTATGAGAAGAGTTACATTGTTTCTGTATCTTATAATTATAAGCTGGAGAGTTTTATCTCCAGAATAATCTATCATATAGAAAGGTCGGGAGATCAGAATTAGAGATTGAATTCATGACAAATGGATGAATGGACTTGTTCAAAACTGTTGGCTTTCACTGCCTATCCTCTGTAACAAGGCCCATAAACAGCAAGTGATTTGAAATATGGGGGATAAATGAGAGTACGCGCTTCTCAAGGTGTCCCAAAGAAAGACCAATACCACATTTTCCTTTCCTCTCTGTAATGACCTTTGACTTTCACTGTTTATGCTTTTATCGATCCAGTTTGAGCTTTTTCGTGGTTGTATTATCAATCTGCATGAATATTAATACTTCCCTGTCATCTAGAAGTAGGTAGTTTGAGATAGAAATCATTCTCCAAATGAGGTATGGGAAAGGCCTTGGACAATGGTCAGTCTGACTTCTGCTCCAAATAAATTTTCATCCAGAAGATCCATGAACGAGTCCTAAAAAAACAAAAAACACGTAAGTACCAGCCTTGAAAATTATTGAGAACTAACCTGCCAGAAAAAGTGCATTGAAAAATATGGTATGTGAGATTATATCTAATCTATCATACAACTTGAGGAAAACTGTTGTATGATCTATTTACTTTCTAATTAGTCCAATGTCAGTGTTGTTGAGGGACAAGAACAAGCAAATTTCATGACTGAATTCTCAAAATTGTAGAGAAAAAATATTCTAGGAGTGCTTAGAAGAGTGAAAAATCTGAGTTCAGAATCCTCTGATTGGTTTTGATGTACTGGGCCTGAAGGATGTTGAAAGAAATGGATACCACCATGTGCTGGAGAAAACAACCTTGAGAGGCCTGTTAAATATCTCTGTACCCACTCCTGGCATGACTGGCTCAGCTGCACAACAGAATTAGTTCTTTGAGCTCTCACCTCTATACTCTAAATGTTACAAAATGGCCCATGGGGTCATGCCTGAGTGGAGTACTATTTTATTTCTAAAATACCTTAGAGATTTTTCAAGACATTTCTTTCACAAAAGAGTCATGCACTCCATTTCCTGTGTGTGGAGCCTCATTTCCTTTAACAACAACAACAACAAAAAACCTCTTTTACATTTCTGATGTATGGAACTTGTTTTTGTTTTGAGAAACCCTGTCTCTAAAAACCAAAAAAAAAAACCACCCTCTTTTATGGTGAAGTATGAAGAAAGAAATTTTTTCTAATTAACAGGTAAGGTACATTGACTCAGATGGATTCAGTTTTTTGCAAGAATCTCTATTAAATTGTCATAAGGTCTTAAGGCTTCAAAAAGATAAGAAATCTCTTGTGAAGTATCAAATTTGTTACAGGTGGCATGTGAACGGCTACTGCCAAAAAGCCAATGGTTCCTAGGAGACAAGTTAAACATTTGGCTCCTCTTGCCATTTTTTTCCCTTGACACAGTATGAACCCCAAATTAGTATTTTCCTGGCACTGTGTTTCAGAAGCTTACAGCCGAGCCTTTCCATGTGTAACACTAGACACACATTTTGGTCCTCATGTCCAGATGACAGAGTATGATAATATCATTATGGTTAGTTTGGATTCTAAGAAATATCTCCATCATATTGTTAAATACAATTGTAAAATTGGTGTTTTACTTTCTCGTCACAATTATTTAGAGGCCTACTGGTTTGGAGGATATAATAAGATATTTCTTTTAGTATTTCTACATTCCCCCATATTCTAGCAAGGTGACCCACAATGGGATTATACCCAATGAATATGGAAAATCATTTTAGCCAGAGGGATGTTGACAACCATTGATCTCACTATGACCCTATCTGTAAAACTATATTGAAGGGGATGGCACAGCAGTGTTCTATAACTAAAGCTTAAAATTCAGTCATTTAATAGTTTGTGCTCCTATTTATGACCTGAGGTCAGCTTTCTCTAGGCTCTCAGGGATCATAGTTTAGAAGACTACTGTGGATCATAACTATTTTCTCATGCTCTAGACTGAGATAAGTAGGATAGATTAAAAAAACAGCTGTTTACACTCCATTTGAAAGTCTGTGCTGTTCCTGATATTATTCATCCAAATATATTAATTCTTCTGTGTCTTTCTCTAAAATATTCTCTTAGTCCCCATTCAATGCTTGGCGTATCAGTGATTGCATTTTAATTTTGGAAATAGTGATTAGTTTCTTACTATGTATTTTACACTTGATTATAGTATTTTATGAACCTCACATTTTTATTAACATTCTGCATTTCCAGATGATCCAGTGGGCTTTACAGTGTGGAATTAAGGTTTCTAAGTTCATGCAACAACCAGTGTAGAATAAAGCATGGTGATCATATTCTAGACTGCTCTACTCAGACAAGAGCTATCGGATCTTGGCTGTACATGCTGCCATCTCATGAAAGAGGTAGATAACAAATATTGTTATCTCAGTTTCAGATATAAGGACTCTATATCTCTGAAGAGAACTGACTCCATGGATGATACCTGAACCACCTCTTCCTCTGTAAATCAATCCCCCCCCAATATTTTGCTACAGAATTGAGTGTTTCTTGTTTTCCTGTAGTTGAGTAAATAAATTCAGAATATATTTTCTCCTTATGCCCACAGGTAGTTATAGTCTTCACCGCCAACAAGGAAAATCCTCTTTGCTACAGATAGTGATAATTACAGAAAACTATAATCAATCAAAATGCAGAATTGTGAAACCCAATCACAGTGGATATATCTACAAAACTGTCTTATACCTAATGCTCCGAGAACATTGCAGAAGAGGGGAAGAAAGACTCTAAAGCCTGAAGATGAGGGAATTTCTTCTGCAAAATTTTTCTTATAGCTTGTAGCTATTCCTGTAATTCCTCACCAACATCACTGCCCAAATGAGAACTGAACAAATACTAGGCTTGTTGTCATGCCAAAGTAGATAGGAAAAACATGAGGACTCAAATCTACGTAAAGAAGTATAAGCACCCAAGGAAAGCTGGAAATGGGAGAAGTGTTCTTCACTGGGGAAGAAGACATTAATTGTTTTTCTTGAACCAAATGGTAAACCATGAAAACATACATAAAAGTAATATTATACAGACTGATCAGATTCAAGTCAAGAATATACATATGCACACATATATATATAGCAGTGAATATATAGACCAAGAATTTTAAGGAGAAATGTAAAGGAGAAATGTTATAATAATATTATAATCTCAAATAAATAAAAGCAAAAATATTTTCTTTCTTCTTGAGAATTTCACATATTTATACAATGAAATATGATCACATTTAACAACATTTTTCCCGTATAATACTCTATTCTCCACAACCTGTCTCTGTCCCAAGTTTATAGCTCTTTTTTGATATCTCACTAAGTTCTATTAGTGCTATGCATGTGCTCAATGATAAACTAGCAAAGTAACGAGTAAAATTATTGTATTTTGCAAAATTATATGATCCTATACCTTATAAAATCTAAAGAACTTCAGAAATTTTATGGACATGATAAACACCACAGGTAACATGATAACGTCAATATACAAATCCCAGTAGCATTTTCATAGAACAATAATAAACTTGAAAGAAAAGAAATGAGGATGAAACCCTCATACAGAATATCATCAACAAAAACTAGTGATGCATACCCATGAGGGTAAAAGACATTTACAATGAAAATGATATAAATTAAATAAAGTAATGAAAAGAAGATTATTTTACAAAATTTGATTGTCACAGTTAATTCATTCTCCATCACAATTCTAATATTATTCTTTAAAGAACTAGGTGAAACAAAACTAAAATCCATTCCTACCTGAAATGTCAAAGTAAACTTGAGTAGAACATAAAACAGGCTAAACTACAGTACCCATCCAAGTCATGATACACAGTAATTGTAACCAAAACACATCCTAATATCAACAAAACCCAGATATGTAGATTAATTTAATAGACCAAAGAACTTGTTAGAAAATCCGCATAGCTACAACTACGTGACCATTACAAAGGTACCCAAAACACACTCTTTAGAAAAGATAACTTTTTTTTTTTTTTTTACAAATAGTGCTGGTAAAAGTATACCTCAAAAGAACATATAAACCAGAGAAGACCAAGGCTCAGACTTCTGCTGGTAGGTGATGACCTCTAGACATGACAAGGAAAAATGAACCCATGCAATGCAAACTATAAGGTTTCCTGAGAAAAATAAGAATTATGACAACATGGGTTGACATGCTAACATAGATTGGTGAAATTCTATGTTATTCAGTATCTGGATTAAGAACTGCAAACAGTCAACAGCTTTGGAGAGAAGCAGAAGTTGTTTTCTCCATGAAGAAGCTACCCCTAATTTTTCTAACTCAAAATGGTCATCCAAGGATACATGTATATATGCTAAATTAACTTGATAGATTGTTTATGTGTGTTTTTATATATACAAACATAATACATGTACATACACAAACATATATAATTTAAAATGAAATCATGAATTTTGATGTGTTAGTGGAGATGGAGGGAGGAAGGCATGAGTGATGTGTTCACATATGAAGTTCTAAAAAAGAAAACAAGAGAATATACATAAAGAAAAAATAAATATATGCTTCTCTCACACTTGACAAAAAAAATCCAAAATATTTAAAATACATTAGCTTAAGACTGAGGCTTCTGAATGAAAACATAGGAAAAGCACTATGGTACATATGTCTACAAAAGGACTATCTACAATATTTTGGTATTTTGATTACAGTGATTATCAGATTCAATACCAAGGAGTCAATAGCAAGAAAAACTAAAAGACTGCATGAAATTAAAAGTTTCTGTACAAGAAAGTAATTTTTGATAAAACTAACCTTTAGGATGAGAGAAAAAACTACATATCTTAGAGAAGATTAACATGTAAAATTGATTAAATAAATCTAAAAATAATTGATTACAACCCAAGTCATCAAATTAAGTAGGGGTATTGAAAAAGAATTCTTAAAAGATGGAAATACAAATGGCCAATAAATATTTGGAAAACCTCAGCATTCTTAGTTTTAAATAAAAGGCAAATAAAAAATTTATAAAAATCCTGTGTTACCTCAGTCACATTGGTAGTCATTAACAAATAAAAAGCTCTAACACTACTAAGAATTATAAGGGCTATTATTAAGTACTGGTGCTAAAAGTGTATAAATTAATACAACCACTATGGGAATCAAGACAGATATTTCTCAAAAAATTAAAAACAGATCTAGCATACAATCCTGTGCTAATACTAATAGGTATATGTTGTGTGATATTTTGTTTATGTTCTGACAAATAAAGTTTGCTTGGAGTCAGAGGGTAGAGCTAGCTTTTTTAAATGACAATGAGACATGTCTCTTCCTGACACTACAAATCTAATTTAGAAAAGATGATGGGCATCAGTAAAACTTCATATAGAGTTTACTTTCGATGCAGGAAAAGGTAGCCACTGAACTATAAACTGCTCTTGCCTCAACTGCTGACAGTATGCAGTCCAAATCGGAAAAGCAGGACACAAAAGAAAGCAACTTCCAAACTTTGCCAAGACAAGGTAGGACAGTCCTTCAAAATTTCCCTTTTCTGATAAAAGTCTGCCCGCTATTCTAAGCCTGCAGTCTGAAGATGGATGCCCCAATGTCACAGAGGAAACTTGATGATTTTCTAGAAAGACAACAGTTTCTGTAATTTCATAATTTTGGAAGTTATTTGCTCTAAACTTCTTATTTATTCAGGCAATATTTCATTTTCAGGTCTCTGATGGAGTTGAAGACTAGATAGCTATAGTTATAGTTTTCTTTGTTACCAAAGTCAGAAAAGATATTCACAAAGGAGGTGTAAAGTGTATAAATTTGAAAGGCATAAAAAGATAGTTTTGTGTTGGTCATAAATGTTAGGATAGAAAGTGAAATAGGTACATCATTTTGTACTTACCAAGATAGGATAGAAAAGAGAACATTTTCTCTAAATTTGTCAATGGGCTGGACATTGTTAATGTAATTCTTACCTGAATTTATTTGTATATAGTTATCTTACTTACTGTACATATTTTTCTATGTTAGTTAAAACCTTTGCTTTCTATTTATACAAAAAGGGGGAAATGTTGAGTAATATTTTGTGTTCTGACAAATAAAGCTTGCTTAGAGTCAAAGAGCAGAGCTAGTCACTCATTAATCATGGAGGTCTAGAGGACTATACAGAGAGACAGGAAGTAATAAGGTGAGCTGGAAATAATAAATGTGCCCTTTTGGATGGTGGAACAGAGAAAGTTAGGAAGCAACTGCCACCTTCTCCCAATTCTCCTATCTACCAGGTTTTTACCCTGATATCTGACTCCTAGTTTTTAGTGATTAAGATTAATTAGATTAACACTTCAGTTATATACCTGATTAAAGCATAGTCAGCAGGCAATTGAATTACCTGAATACTTAATGCTTACAGTGGTAGCATTAATAATAGCTAAGGCTATCATCAATAGGTTAATAAAAATATATGCTGTATATACACAAGAATGTGTTACTCATTCATAAAAAAGAATGAAATTATATCATTTTCAGGAAAATTAGTCAAACTAGAAAACATCATATTACCAAAATTGTCCAGACTCATGTTGACAAATACTCCGATTTTCTCTCTTATTCAGAGTCTATATATTTACAAAATGACAGGAAATTACAGTAGGGTGTATTCTAAGGAAGGATTAACAACAGAGAAAGGAAGAGGAAAAACGCACTATATATACATGTACAGAAATAGCATCATGGAAATCATTATTTGTAACAGTTAATATATGGTGAGAAGAGAAAGGAAATGTTCATGATAAAATGGGAGATTAGTGTAGGAGGATCCTTCTGTATTTGGGTTGCTCTTATTGGTTAATGAAGAAACTGCCTTGGCCTTTTGATAGGGCAGGACTTAGATAGACAGGAAAAGAGAACAGAATACTGGGAAGGGGACAGAGTTAGAGAGAGCTGTCCGCCATGAAGCTCCCAGGTCAGACACACTGAAACTTTCCCAGCAAGTCACAATTCATGGTGACACACAGATTATTAGAAATGGGTTAAACAAATATGTGAGAGTTAGCCAATAAGAGGCTAGAGCTAATGGGCCAGGCAGTATTTCAATGAATACAGTTTCTGAGTAATTATTTCAGGTATAAGCTAGCCAGGCACTGGGCAGTGGGAGCCAGGCGGCCACCGGGACCAAAAACAGAACCGCGTGCCTCTTGCAACAATTTGGCACCCATGTGATATGCTAAATTCTCTTAAAAATCTGAGAAGGCTTAAAAAGGAGAGAGAGAGAGAGAGTTTAACACAGCTATTTGCTGTTTGCCTGCTGCAGAGAGATTTCCTGACTCAGCAATAGAAAATAGCAGAAAAAAGGTGCCCGGTTTTCCGCAGCCATACACAGAGACGTTTTGCGCACTGCGGCTCAGAGGCACAAGCGGCTCTGCCATGTTGGACTGGGTGGAGCATACCTGCATTTGACCTGGGATTGTGGCAGCTTAGATTCTTAAGAGCTTAGCGTTTTAAAAGCTAAAAGCAAAACTGTTCCTGTACATTGAAGAATTACAGATTCACAATAGGACAGATTCAGACATAAAAGACCTCTAACTGGATCACAGTGTTGGATGGCTGTACGTAGGCTTGGGAGAGAAAAGAAAAAGAGTATAGAGAGTAAAGTAAAAGGGTAAAGTCTTTAAAGAGACAGACTACAGATAGTTATAGATTAAAAAAAAAGCCACGTAAAAATGGAAAATTCACAGAATGTCTGGATTATGTATTTTCTTGTGTTTTCTTTGAATTTTTTGACTGTAAAGGAACTAAGTACAGAGAGACGCTTCATTGTCTGGGCTGCTAAGCTAAACCAGCATGAATATTATTATAAAGGTATAATGGCTTTAAAATTTGGGTCTAATTATATGGTGCTTTGGAAAGGAGGTTCTTCTTTTGTTTTCACAGGGGATGAGACCCTGTGGATTCCTTCTACACCAACGTGGTTTGATGGACCACGCCCTCCTGAAAGGTCACTGTGAACACCTTCAGAAAATTACTTCACTCAACTGGTGACTGAGATGAACAGGATACACCATGAAAGACCTGATTGACAACGCCCCCATACAGCAGGAAGAAGTTTGGAGAGAAGTTCTATGCCCATATTCCTAAATATTGTTTATAAATGTTCTTTAAATTTAAATTTAAAGGGGGAGATTATATAGAAATGGATAATTTACATTGGTATAAATTTTGCTTTATTGATATAAATTTAAGGTCAATTTTGTTATATATATGTATTTCTGATCTTGATTAAGGCATTGTGATTGTGTAGTTCATTTAAAAATGTATAATTAGGAAATAAAGGTTGTTAATAGATAATCATTGATATAGTCAAGCTTGTGGTCATGTTAGTTAGATTTTCTAGATATATAGAGGTATATTTAAGTTAGATAGACATTCTTCATATCTTTCAAAGATGAGAAAACATGGCATTTAATGTTTTAATAACTTAGGGCTTTTCATGACAATGAGACACGTCTGCTCCTGGCAGCACCAGCTACTTCAAGAGGAAGACGGGCATCAAAGAGGCTCCTTATGGAATTTGATAGCCATTTGGGCAAGAAACTGCTCTTGCTTGGACTGCTTAACTGGACACAAAGAACTCGCAGAGAGAGGACTGCTGAACTTGCCTATACATGAGAGTAACCTTCAGGGTTCCTGATTCATGAAAGAGTCTACAAGACATTCTGCAGGATACGGAAGAAAGTGACTGAACTGTCTTTGAATTTTCCTGCTTCATGGAAATGTCTGCTGGATACTATGGGCCTATAGGCTAAAGATGGATGCCCCAACGATACAGAGGAACTTTGGGTGACTGTCCAGGCAGCGAGATGTCTCTGTCATTTTGTCATTTCTAGAGTTTGGAAGTTGCTTGTTTCTTGTTTACTTAGGTAATATTTTATCCTTCTGGAGTCTTTGATGGAGTTGAAGAATGGATAGTTATAGTTTTCCTTTGTCATGATAAAGGTTGTAACTGTAATTCTTGCTTGATAACTTTTGTTATATATAATTTTACTATGTTAAAATGAAAGCCTTTCTTTTTTGTTTAAGCAGAAAAAGGGGAAATGGTATAGGAGGATTCTTCTGTATTTGGGTTGCTCTTATTGGTTAATAAAGAAACTGCCTTGGCCTTTTGATAGGGCAGGACTTAGATAGACAGGAATAGAGAACAGAATACTGGGAAGGGGACAGAGTTAGAGAGAGCTGCCCGCCATGAAGCTCCCAGGTCAGACACGCTGAATCTTTCCCAGTAAGCCACAATTCGTGGTGACACACAGATTATTAGAAATGGGTTAAACAAATATGTGAGAGTTAGCCAATAAGAGGCTAGAGCTAATGGGCCAGGCAGTATTTCAATGAATACAATTTCTGAGTAATTATTTCAGGTATAAGCTAGCCAGGCACTGGGTGGTGGGAGCCGGACAGCCACTGGGACCAAAAGCAGGCCCGTGCCTCTTTCAACAGGAGATATTGGTACAGCAAGAAAGTTGTATGCTAATTATTAACAATATTTAAAAATTAATTATTATTTCATTTATATGGGTTTTTGTTTGCATATATGCATTATGTCTGTGCACAATATGCTTCCCTGGGACTAGAGTTACAGATAGTTTTAACTTGCCATGTGAGTGTTATGAATGGGATCTGGGTCTTCAGGAAGAACAGTTCATGCTCTTAATTGGTGAGCTATGTCTCTAGTCTCCACCGAAAACAGTATGTACTTTGTAAGTATCTCAACTGTACAACATCGAGCTCACACTTGAACATTGCAAACACCTCTGCTAAAAAAAAAAAAAAAAAAAAAAAAAAAAAAAAAAAAAAAAAAAAAAAAAAAAAAAAAAAA
>PVIU01026606.1:0-21618 GCA_004026605.1 Ondatra zibethicus | reverse complement strand
CTTGGCCTTTTGATAGGGCAGAACTTAGATAGCCTGGGGGAAAAGAGAACTGAATGCTGGGAGAAAGAAGGCAGGCAAAGAGAGCCACTATGGAGTTGCCAGAGTCAGACATGCTGAATCTTTCCTAGTAAGCCATGACCTCATGGTAAACACAGATTAACTGAAATGGGTTAGATCAAGATGTGAGAGTTGGCCAAGAAGAGGCTAGATATAATGGGCCAGGCAGTAATTTAATTAATACAATTTCTGTGTGGTTATTTTGGGGGTTAAGCTAGCCGGGTGGTGGGAACATGGCCCGCTCCTCCTGTAACAATTGGTGCCTCAATGTGGTTGACTGACTCCCCGTAAAATCTGAGAGAGCTTCAAAAAGAATACAGAGTTTAACAGAGTTTTTGCTGCTTGCTGGCACTGTGCCACAGAAAGTTTTTCCTAACTCGGCAGCCGCAGCAGATTAAAAGCTGTGCAGTTTTAAAATGGGGCTTCCTGGGCTGTGGTGCCAGTGCGAACTCTCCCTATAAAGCATTTTAATGACATTTGTTGGACCCAGGTGTTTCTGTGCCCACTAGGGTTGGGAGAAAACTGGCTGAGCCCATGCCTGGGACTTAGCGTTCCCTGCCTGGGCAGGTGGCAGGATCAGGTTTACTAGGTGTGCACAATCAGGAGAGCATTGGCGGATTTCTGCTGCCCTACAGAGAGATGTTTCCAGGCTGTACAGTGCTATGCCTGGCAGATTTGGCTGTAGCTCAGATAAAAAGCTCATTCTCAGAGTTAAAGTGCTGAGTATGGCTCCTACCTGGAGGCCCCAGAGCTAGCAGAAATGGTATGTCCACCATTTTGAAATTGGAGAGAGGTGGAGCCAATATCCAGAGCAGCTGCAACCAAGCTGCTTAGCATTTTCAAAGCTCTTTAAGACAGTAGAGAATTAAGGACAATGCAATAGGACAGATTCAGACATAAACAACCTCTAAATAGGTTACGGTGTTAGATAAAGCATGTAGGCTTGGGAGAGAAAAGATAAAGAGTATACAGAGTCATAATATAAAGTCAGTGTTTTTAAAAAAGCAGTAAAGTCTTTAAAGAGACAGAGTATAGATAGTTATAGATTAAAAAAATACAGATAAATAAGCCACGTAAAAATGGAAAAGTCACAGAGAGTCTGGATTATATGTATTATTATGTTTTCTTTAAATTTTTGACTGTGAAGGAGCTAAATACAGAGTGACATTTCATTGTGTGGTCTGCTAAGATAAACCAGCATATATATTCTAAAGGTATCTTGACTTCAAAATTTGGATCTAAGGATATGATGCTTTGGAAAAGCAATTCTTCTTTTGTTTTCACAGAAGGTGAGACCCTATGGATTGCTTCTAGACCAATATGGTATGATAGACCATGCCCTCCTGGAAGGTCACTGTAAACACCTTCACAAAATTACTTCACTTAACTGTCGACTGAGATGAACCTAGCACATAGGATACACCACGAAAGACCTGATTAACAGCACCCCCATACAGCAGGAAGAAGTTTGGAGAGAAATAATTACATCCATATTCCCAAATATTGTTTATAAATGTTCTTTTACATTTAAAGGGAGATATGATATAGATATGGATAATTTGCAGTGGTATGGATTTTGCTTTAGTGATATAAATTTAAGGTCAATCTTGTTATATTTCTGCTCTTGATTAAGGTATTGTGATTGTGTAGTTCATTTAAAAATGTAATGTATAATTAGGAAATATAGGTTGTTAATAGATAATTATGTATAATAATCAAGCTTGTAGTCATGTTAGTTAGATTTTCTATATATAGAGAGATATATTTCAGTTAAATAGGCATTCTTCTTATCTTTCAAAGACTACAGAATATGTCATTTAAAATGTTTTAATAATTTAGGGCTTTTCATGACAATGACACACATCTGCTCCTGACAGCACCAAGCTACTTCCTGAGGAAGATGGGAATTGAAGAGGCTCCTTACGGAGTTTGTTAGCCATTTAGGCAAGAAAGTGTTTTTGCCTGGACTGTTGCATAAACTAGACATGAAGAACCTGCAGAGAGAGGACTGCTGAACTTGCCTAAAGGTGAGATGATCCTTCAGGGTTCCTGATTCATGAAAGAGTCGGTGAGACATTCTGCAGGATATAGAAGAAAGTGACTGAACTGTCTTTGAAATTTCCTGCTTCATGTAAAAGTCTGCTAGGTACTATGGGCCTGTAGGCTGAAGATGGATGCTCCAACAGTACAAAATAACTTTGGGTGACTGTTCAGGCAGTGAGATGTCTCTGTCATTTTTAGAGTTTTGAGAATTGCTTACTTCTCATTTACTTAGGTAATATTATATCCTTCTGGAGTCTTTGATGGAGTTGAAGAATGGAAAGTTATAATTATAGTTTTCCTTAGTTATGATAAAAGATAAAGTAGATATAAATATGGTAACTGTAGTTCTTGCTTGATAACTGTTTTCTCATATGTAATTTTACTATGTTAAAGTGAAAGCCTTTCTTTTTTGTTTAAACAGAAAAGGGGAAATGGTGTAGGAGGTCCTTCTGCCTATGTGTTGCTTTCATTGGTTGAATAAAGAAGCTGCCTTGGCCTTTTCATAGGGTACAACTTAGATAGGCAGGAAAAAGAGAACTGAGTGCTGGGAGAAAGAAGGCAGGCAGAGAGAGCTGCCATGGAGTCACCAGAGTCAGACATGCTGAATCTTTCCTGGTAAGCCACGACCTCGTGGTGAACACAGATTAACAGAAATGGATTAGATCAAGATGTGAGAGTTGGCCAAGAAGAGGCTAGATATAATGGGCCAGGCAGTAATTTAATTAATACAATTTCTGTGTGGTTATTTTGGGGGTTAAGCTAGCTGGGTGGTGGGAACACGGCCCGCTTATCCTACAATACCACAAATTCTGACTCAATAATTGCATACCTAAGATGCATCTGTCTACCAAGACTTGCCAATGCTGAAGCTAGCTCCTTGTCATTTGATACTTTTTTAGTATTGTCCTAAGAATCCAAGAAGACTGAGTCTGTTTTGAAGGGCTGCTGATGGCCAGGCACACTCTTGAGTGATCAAGATCATTACAGACAGAAGAAATAATGGGGAAGTGCATGCTGCACATTTTATGTCAATCACTCAACATTATTCCTAATATTGCTAGATCATAAACCCCTTGAAATTGCTTTATCCCACACCATAATAGAAACTAGCCTAAAGATGGCCAGATATAGATGCTCAGTGTCATTTATGAACAGATGGGACATTTGATATTGGAATGACACAGCACATAGGTGAAAACAAATAATAAGAATGTTTATAATGATTTTTGTAAGATACAATTCAAGTTCTCATTAATTATAAACCATTTCTGAAATTATAAAATCTTTGTTTTAATCTGAAACACAAACCAACATGAATTCCATTTAGAATCTATAATCGTGTCATAGGATATACAAAAATTTATATGCAATATGGTTCTTAGAATTAAGAATATTGATAATAAAACACAGTAGGCTACTTAGCATTTCTTCTTCATTTATCTAGAGCACTATGTTACTGAAAGTCTGTCTTGCATTATTCTGAAGAATTTGACTTGTTTGAATTGTAACCCAGAAAATATATTAGGCATTTGTGGGAGAATGTCCCTTATCATATTAAGTCCCAGATGTGTCATTGACTCTTCTTTACTTTGGGCATCCTTGTCCTATAATAGCTTGGCTGAAGAGCAAGTTGCAAAGTCTGTATTTGGGTCTCTGTCTTTCCATCCCCACTAGCAGTGGAATCACAGGGAGGTCTGAGAGCCATCTGTGGAGCAATTTTTTTCTGCCTAAAATGAACACAATAATCTAAGTGCTCTTAAAGGCTTATTGTGAGATGAAACTGGGGTAATGTATGTATAAGTGATTTGTAAGCTGTCAAATGCTGTACAATTATGAGGTGATACATGAGTCATAAATCAACAATGATTGATTAAAACTACAGTGAGTGACTAATTTCATCACTACCTGAGGCATTTAGCAAGTTATATTTGGATAGTATTTTCACAATTGACAGTACCTGACTTAGAATACCTTTATGAATAATAACTTTAGGAAAATGGTCTGTATGATCCCTTATGTTCATTTATCTCAGGTCTGACATTTAGAGTTTTTTGTTTGTGCTCTATTTACAATCTTTGGAATTTCTGCTTATGTCATAGTAACATTAAGGATACCTACTAGCTTGTGGCTTAGTCCAACCCCTTACTTGAGAGCTCTGATGGAGGACTTATTACTCATGTGGGTGAGAAATACTGCGATCGCACGTTTTGATCCCTTATGAGAGCTCCTAAAGGTTAAGGTCAACTGTGGCAGCCACCTCAGCGACAGTCCCTTCGGAAACACCAGAATGTCACCACGGGTAGGGAGCTCAAATGTCAGCGGACTTAGAGGTAATGGAATGATTTTGTTATCCACAAATTTTAAAACTATCACGTAGGAAATAAAAAAAAAAAACCCTGGTGTAGGAGGGTCTTCTGTTTGTATATTGCCCTCATTGGTTAAATAAAGAAAACTGCCTTGGCCTTTTGGTAGGACAGCCCTTAGGTGGGCGGAGTAGATAAAATGGAATGCTGTGAGAGAGAAGGCAGTGGGGCAGACGCCATGCTTCTCCAGCACAAGATGGACACTGGTTAGACTCATGCCGGTAAGCCACGACTCAAGTGGCGATACACATTAATGGAGATGGGCTAAAATAATATGTGAGAGTTAGCCAATAAGGGGCTGGAGATAATGGGCCAGGCAGTATTTCAATGAATACAGTTTCCGTGTATTTATTTCGGGTACGCACCGGGAGCCGGGTGGGATAGAACAAGGGGCCCAGCGCCGGGAATGCAGCCCGAGCCCCTTATTACTACAAAACCCTACACGGCTACAGCAAAGCAAAAACCAGGACAGCGTTGATTTGGTAAACACGGGAGCAAGAGCTAAATGAGCTTTAGGCCATTTCTCTTTCTTTCCCTGCCCTCGGTTGCCCTTCTCTTCTCTTACTCCCCTCCCCCCTTTTCGCTCTCAAGGCAGGTATTCTTGAATACCATTCTTCCTTCCACACCATCCCATGTTGATGTGGGATTCCCCTATGTATGCCGTGAATACCATTGGTTAATAAAGAAAAGTGGCTTGGCCTGATAGGGTAGAACAGAGCTAGGTGGGGGAAACTAAACTGAATGTTGGGAGGAGGAAGGCAGAATCAGAAAGAAGCCATGGAGCCCCTCTGGAGACAGACGCCAGAATTTTACCTGGTAAGCCACAGCCACACAGATTACTGGAGATGGGTTAAATTAATATGTAAGAGTTAGCCAACAAGAAACTAGAGACAATGGGCCATCACTAGAGAAATCACTAGAGAAAAGTGATTTAATTAATACAGTTTCTGTGTGATTATTTCAGGGTTGAGCAATGAATGAAACAAGCAGCCTCCTCACAACACCATGTGCTGGACAACAGATCTGCACCACCGTGCCCTGAATTGGCACACATGTATTTTTCTCTCCTCTGCCTTAGCTTATTTATAAAGTTCCCACTATAACTATAAAAATACTTAAGAGTTAATATATATCAAATTATGTACTTGATCATCATTAAATGAGATTTCTTAATACATCATTTCAGTGCAAAGAATCACATACTAGTGGAAAATAATTATGATCCATGGAAATATAAGTACTTACATTCCTAAATGTAAGAATTAGGTAATCACATTAAATGCTTTTAATGAACAACTTCAGAAACACCCAAAATATAAAATTACTTCAATTAGAAAATGAACATCAAAGTAACTACTACTCAAGTTTCAAAATTATCAGGACATTTTCATTCATATAACCTCAGACTTCCCTTTCCTATACTGTTTTACAGCTAAAATTCTAATAGTACAGAGCAAAGAAAGAACACTAAAAACTCAAAGAGACATTCTGAATCACTTACAAATTAAACTTATCAGGAACATGGCATACTTAGTAGAAACCCTACAAAAAAAGGAAAGCTTACTTGTATATATTTTATGGCTTGAAACAAATGAATTATCAAATAAGGTTACTATAGCCAGCAAAGTTACCCTTCAAAAGAAAAAGAAAAGCCTTTCATGATAAACATACACTAAACCAGTAAGCAAATGTCTTAGAAGGTACTACTGAAAGGACTACTGAACACAAAACAGGAATAAAGTTATACACTATCTGGAGACCCTCGAAAAGCCAATCTCATTGCTAGGCTAGCTAAACAAATGAGAGTTTCAAAGAATCAACATTAATTGAAATATATTTAAATTAATTATTTGAAAATTTCTTATATGCATATGAGGTTTGAATTTCCAGCTTTTCTCCTTCGAATTCTTCCCAGATCCATCACTCACTCATATTCTTTCCCAACTCCATTACATTTTTTTCTATATTCCAGTGAATCCAATTTGTGCTGCTCACATACGCATGTGGATGGGCCTCTCAACTGGACCAGGAGAGAAATCCTTTAATATGAAAAAAGGGAAAACCAGAAAATACATTTCATTAATAATGCAAACCTCAAAAGATCTTCACTTTCCAATAAAAATGAGGATTGGCTTAGTGGATTAAAAAAAAGTCAAGAATCAAATTGTTTGCAAGAAACTTATTTCATTGGGAAGATATGAAAATTGAAAACAAAAGAGAGAAATGGTATTATAAGTGAATCGTGTGTCATGTGGGATCCCCCTCTGTATGCTGTGAATATCATTGGTTAATAAAGGAACTGCTTCGGGCCTATAGCAGAGCTATAGGGGAACAGAGCTAGGTGGGGAAAACTAAGCTGAATGCTGGAAGAAAGAAGGGCAGAGTCAGGGAGAAGCTATGGAACTTCCACTGGAGACAGAGGTGCTGAAACTTTGCTTGTAGGCTATGACCTTGTGGTGATTCACAGATTAATGGAAATGGGTTAAATTAAGATGCAAGAGTTAGCCAATAAGAAGCTAGAGCTAATGGACCAATCAGTGATTTAAATAATATAGTTTCTGCATGATTATTTCGGGTCTCAATTGCAGGTTGGACGGGAAACAAACACGTGGCCTCCCATCAACAGGTGTAGTGATACTTTGTTTATGATCGAACAAATAAAGCTTCTTGCAGAGTTAGTCACACTAGTTAGCCATAGAGTACAGGCAGTGGTGGCATACACCTTTAATCCCAGGGCTCGGGAGACAGAGGCAGACAGGTCTATGTTACTTCAAGTCCACCCTGGGCTACATGAAATTGATCCAATATAAAAAAGAAACTGAGTCAAGTGGTGATGGCTCCACACCTCTAATCCCAGTATTTGGGAGTCACACACCTTTAATCCCAGCACTAAGGAGGTGGAAACTGGAAGGGATATGGCTGAATAAAGAAAGGAATATAAGGCAAGAGGAGACAGGGGCTCAGGGCAGTCAGTCTGAGGATGCATTCTGAGAGGCACTCTGAGGACCTGATCCCCTCCTTGGTCTGAGCACTGGTAGAGGTAAGAACTCTAGTGCTTGGCCACTCTACTTCTCGGATTCTTCAGCTTTCACCCCTGATAGCTGAAACTGAGTTTTTTTTATTAGTAAGACAAATTAGAATTCATGCTACAGAATGGAATCCCCAAGCAGGCAGTAATAGTTATGTTTACACATGACAAAGCAACTTCAAGGTAAAATTCACAGGTATGGAGAAGGTCACTGCACACTGATGAAGGCAACAATTCATCATAAGCACATGGCAATTACAAAAACAGATGCGTCTCTTTCACAGAATTTTAAAAATGCTAATACTATTGGACAAATAAAATCTGTAAGTTAGCATATAATATTAAAGCATCATTTCAATAGCCTATGCCTAGTCTCACTAACATATCATTGAGACAAAAAACAACACGTTTCAGAGTAAAATTATTTATAGGTCAAATATACTTGACAGACATATATAGAAAGTTTTATTCAATAAGTAGGTGAATATATATATTCTTTTCAATATAAAGGGAAAAATTTTCAAGTCAGGTCACATTTTAGGAAACAAAGAAATCATAATCTGAGAAGGAAAATAATTTATTGTGTCTCATAACAGTATAAAATTAGAAATCATCAATAAGAAAAAATACAGAAGCTGTACAAGCACATGCTTATTGAATAATAAAAGGCCAATATAAAAGTCATAAAGAAGTGAAGACTAGAAAGACTATTCCTCAATGTAAAACAAAACTATAGCTAATATAATACTAGCTAGAGAAGTTTTGGAAGTATTTCCTCTAAAATAACAAATTAGAGAGGAAAAAGGTGTTGCTCATGATCTCCTTTCTTTTTCAATACATTCTTAAATTCTGGGCCTAAAAAATAAGAGAAGAAAAAGAAATAAAAGAGCTACAAATAGGAAATGGGGCAACAGAACTATCTCTATTTTCACACAATAAGAGCTAGACATACTCTGAAGACTCTATAGAATGCTTATACTTGATCAACACTTTCAGCAAAGCAACAGAATAAAACTAACATGAAAATCAGTAGGTTTATCATATATTCTAGTGAATATTCTAAGAAAAAAATCAGCTTGAGTAATCAGAATATCCTAAAACAAAGAAACAAATTTAGGAACAAGTCTAAGGATGCTAAAGATCTCTACATTAAAATCTCTAAAAAAAAATTTGAAGTAGATAGTAGAATAACAAAAAGATCTTCCACGTACATGGGTCAATAGATTCAGTACTGTACTGCTGTCTTATATACAAGAAACAGCAGAGTCAATATTGAATATTACTGAAAGTTATATAAATGAAATTCCAATTAAAATTTCAAGGACATGCTTGTTGGAAAGAAAGTCCTACAAGAAGAAGGCACAAAAACTACCCAAAAGCTACAGTGATCTTAAGTATAAGAGCAATATTGGGAGTGCCACAATCCTTAGTTTCATATTGTACCACAGAGTCATAGTGATGAAAACAGCCAATGGACAACTAAAATAAGACAGCCAATAATAGATGTGTGCAGCCTCAACTACTTGATTTTTGAAAAGCATTTGAGAAAACACAGACTCTTTTACAAATATCATTATATAAAAGTATAAGCGGGAGATCCTTAACTCTCTCACCTTGGACAAAAATTAGTTCCACGCCAATTGAAATCCTGTACATGAGACCCTATACTCTGAAAATACTAGAGGAAAATGCAGGAAAAATATTTGAAGATTTTGCATAGGTGATGAGATTTTCTGAACAGGACTCTAAAGCACTGGCAGTGATAGCAAGGAGACAAACAGGAAGAATGAAGCAGGAAAGCTTCTGAACTACAAAGAAATAGTTAACAGAGGAAAAGGGCAGCTAACGGGGTAGAGAAATCTTTACCAGGTATTCTTTTAATGAAGTATTGTTATCCAAAAGGATTTCTAAACCAGGAAACTAATAATTATGAAAAGAGTAAACAATCTAGTCAGCAAATGGGCAAATGAACTGGACAGATACTTCTCAAAAGAAGTAAATACCCACTACATATGTAAGAAACTTGTCCACTTGTCCATATTGGGTTTCATGGTCTGAGTTGATGAGGGCAACTGACCAGATCTCCTCTTTATGTGGTAGCTTTTACCCTACTAGTTGGACCTCTTTCTACCCACAAGCTAAATTACCCAGGTTTTCAGAGGACCTAGCTGATCGTTTCCAGTATCACCATCGAGGAAGCAGCAAACAGTCAACTTTGTCTACCTGGGAGCAGACCTCAGTTAAAGGAAGCAATTATTTCAAACATCAAGAGGTAGATAGGGATAGTGAGGGCTGAATTCCAGGCAGTAGGAAAGATTTGGTCAGCGAGAGACATAACAACAACAAAATTACAAGTATACGAGACCCTTGTCTTGAGTGGCCTTCTTTACAACTCTGAAACCTGGACAATGAAATACTCCTCAGAACAGTGGCTGACTGTGTCTGAGATGGCATGTCTTAGCAGGATTCTAGGTGTCACATGAAGAGATAGGCTACACAATAATGACATTAAGAAACATCTCCATCTACAGAAGGAAGAAAACTACAGGATACAACAATGGCGCTTGAGATATTTCGGCCATGTTAGGAGAATGGGTGACGGCAGGAACCCGAAGATAGCACTGCTTGGAGGAATGCAGAAATACTGACAGGAAGGTGAGAGGAAGGAGCTTGAAATACTGTTGAGAATATAAATTAGTGGAATCAATACGAAATTAATAAAGAAAAAAAAAAAACCAATCAAACAAACAAAACTGGCACATGATCCTGCCGTATGACTTCCAAGTCTGAAGAATCGATATCAGCACACAACAGAGATGCTTGCACACCCTATGCTTTGCTATGGCCTTCAAAACAGTCAAAGGATGGACTCGACTGGGCTGTTCATTAAATGGATGCACAGTAAACATGGAGCATATGCACACAGTGAAGCAGTATTCAGACTGACTGAAGAAGGGAATCAAGTCGTTTGCAGGAAATGGATAGAACTGGAGATCACAGTGTTAAGTCAAATAAGTCAGATCCAGAAAGAGAAACATTATATGTACCTCTCTCATATGTGGTATCTAGATTTTAAAAAAAAAGGAAAAAGAAAAAAGTTGAAGCAGTACTATTTATGAAGAAAACTGGGATCAGCAGATGAGGGAACGGGAACAAAAGAGGATAATATGGGAGTGAATAAACTCAAACTATCTTATATCCTTACATATATATTACATATACTTATATATATCATATATTTACCTTTTAATCATTATGAATGTCTCTTTTCAGTTTAAGAATATTATTTGATTTTAGCTTTTCTTTCAATGTTTTCTTTAGCAAATTTTAGATACCTTGCTTTAAAAACTATCTCAGAGGTAACTCCATATACTTCTAGGCAGAGCTGGCTTGTTGCTTTGACATACTGAAAAGCACTTTCTAGTATTTGTGCCATAGTCTGTCCAACCAGCCCCCTCCCTGGAAATCTGGATTGCCTCCATTTTCTTGCCATTATGCATAATGTCACAATAAATAACTGCTTCCATTTGTCTCTGTATTTTTTGCTAGTGTATTTTTCTTCCCCTTTGTAGAGTAAGAATAATAAAAAGTATCTTATAGGTGTGTTGTGAAAAAGATGTGGTAAGGAACCTGATAGTTTTGGTGCTGTGTCTGTCACATAGCTGTTGTGACTGAGAGTCATTAGTTCTGTAGTGGGAGACAATTCATTCCAGTGTATTCTGAGAGCTCCATTGTGTGGCGTGTGTGCTCATGTGGACTGAATACAATAAATGAGAGGGAAAGATGCTAAGAAAAGTGATATTTCACTTGAGGCTATTTGGGTTACAAAAAGACGTTTGGGGTAAGTGGGAGGCTTTGTAAAGATCAGATTCCAAATGAGCAGAACTATTCTCAGGGCAGTAAGTAGATCTTGGGGCATAAAGGAGAAAGTGACAGTGATGGCCTGATGGGGAGGGGATTAGCAAGTGGCAGATCCTGAAAAGATTTCTCTGTTATTTGGGTGCCCAGTTTTGTAGAGTTGGTAAAGAATTTATTGCAAGGCAGGACATAAATAAGATTTACAAATGAACAAACCTCTCTTGCTATGACTGCCTCTGGCAAATCAGTCAAAAATATATGAGGAACCAGGGATAACTATGATCAAGCATTTTAAACACTGGTAACATATGCTATGTCATCATCTCCATTTTATCAAAGAGGAAATAAGATTTAAAAGAGTAAACTTTATTTGTCCAAACCATAAACTAGCAAAAGGAAGAGTCAAGACTATGTTACCACAGTTAAAAGTTTATGCCTTTAATGTTTTATTATTTCCAAGGTTCAAGCCTGTTAGATGAAGAGCTGATGCGAGGGTGTCTTAATCAATGCGTGTTGATTAAATAGGCATGATTTTGGGGGAGATTTGGGACATGTTTCTCTCAGATGAGGCACTGGGGCACTGAGGAAACAGTAGAGACGGCAGGCCATGCCCATCTTTCCCTTCCGTCTTCCCCTGAAGCACGCTATAAGATTGTCATTCCAGAACTGTCATCCAAATACCTGAAAAGTTCTGGAACTAGAGAATACACAGGGATACTGAAAAGGATCTGATCAAATATGATCCAGAGGCTCTCTCTGGTTAGTTTACCTTTAGGTCATAGTTCTCTATGGTGGCCCTCTTCTTCATCAGGCCAATCGCAAGAAACATGCTTACTTCCCTCTGGCTTTTGGGCCTCATATATCTGACCTCTCTAGTATCATGTCATGTGAAAAGTACACACATTTGCCAGGTTCTCTCTTGCTAACCTGTCTTTTGATGTAGGGCCCTTCTGACAGACTCAGGGACTCAGTGATATGTTGGAGGAACCAGAGATTTTCTGATTGTCTTTAAAAAATAAGACTTTCTTAGATTAAAAACAGTGAAAGAAAGGGAGGTCATAATTTCCAGAGGGAACTATGCAGGCTTTGAAACTGGACACATTTCTCTAGTAAATTTATTAATGACTTCCTTTTTTGTTTTCATTACATGACAAGATAAAAGTGATCTGACATGTCTACATTCTGCTCACAATCCAGTCGAGAGGACAAGGAAATAGAAGCAGAGTGGACAAAAGTTGGTGGTAATCCACCCCTGCTACAGAAGGCCTTGAGCGCCTGCTGAGAGTTGCATGGAAATTTGTGGAGAAAGAAAACATCACTTATCACCAGCCAGCTACTGGTGGCAAAGCCATGGAAATTCTGTTCTAGGATCAGAGTCGTGTTTTTAATAATGACTTTTAAGACACCTTAAAAATATCCCTGTTGGGAACTTAAAACTCAATCTAATAATCAATACGCCCCAGTTTGGATGGAATTGTACATGAAAGTTATACATTTTAAAATTTCTTCTGTTCCAATAAAATTGCAATTGATGTGCTCTGTCACTTGTCTGCAGAAGGAAGTTTTAACCTGCTCATATTTGCAGGTGCTCCCTGAGTTAATGTGGCCACTGCTCAGATTTGCAGATGCTCCCTGAGGTGGTGTGGCCACTGTTAGATTTGCAGGTGCTCTCTGAGGTGGTGTGGCCACTGCTCAGATTTGCAGGTGCTCTCTGAGATAGCAGGGCTACTGCCTGTAGTTTCAGGTCCTCTGTGAGGTAGCGTGGCTACCACCTTGTGTTTCCTGAAAGGCTCAAACTGAGGTGCTGGCTGGAGAACAAGTCTGCCTTGGACCCTGCCAAGAACTGGCTGTTTTTGAGCTGTGCCACAGGTCACTCAAATTCTTATTTAAATTGAAGAGCTAAATTATCTGTAAAGGCTCCTCGGTTCATTGAATTATTTGGATTTAATATCATTTACATGAAGCCCTTGTAAGTGGAAAGGACAGTGGCGGCATCATCATATATAGAAAGCTTTACTGACTGGGAAAAAAGAGGAAGTGTTCCAGTATTAAAAGCCAGGCCACAGTTTTCTGACACTAAATGTGGTGGAGGGCAGCCTAGTTTTGAAAAGGGGAGGAAGAGTGTGTGCCTGTGGCGGTGGTGGTGGTGGGGTGATCAAGGATGGAATGGGGAGAGAGAAATGGGGGAGGGGCATGCGAATGAATTAGTCTTCAGGAAAAACTAGTCAGGAGCCTTCAGATCCTTCAAAGGACTTGAGACTGAATGTGGGGGAACTAATGTTGACTTCTGCCAGGGACCAGGTAGGGCTTCTCCATCTAATGGAAAAGACAATAATGGTTGGTCTAGAATCGCGTTTCTCAGCACGTGGGTTGTGACCCCCTGAGTCAAATGACCCTTTCATAGGAGTCACCAAAGACCATCAGGGAACACAAATACTTACATTACAATTCAGAAGCAAAATTATTGTTATGGTGTGGCAGGGAAATAATTTTATGGTTGGTGGTCACTACAACATGAGGAACGTTATTTAAGACTCACAGCATTAGGAAGGTTGAGAACCACTGTTCTGAGAAGATTGACTTCAGCCAAAGTCTTAATAAGGAAGGATGTGTTTTTATGCAGCCAGTGGCTACAGGAGACAGAGCTCCAGCTCACTGGATGGAAAACAGGACCACCAAAAGAGCGTGGGGAGCGAGCTGTCGGCTGCTCATTGCTGAGACCAAGGAACCCGCAATCTGCATCCCTGTCCTTTTAAGTACAGCTTCCAACAGCCACCCAATGCCATGGGAAGATTCTACAGAGTCCTCTGGTCCAGAAGGAATCAAGGAACGAATCCTGACCCATTTGAGCCCAGAGCACACGGTCGTCCCGCTAGAGAAATGCGTGCCTGTCTGATGCAGAGTAATGTGGGTGAGGTAGTTAGAGTTTCCAGGGAAGCACCGAGTTTCACAAGCTCAGATCTGCTACCACACCTTTTATGCCAGAAGCAAGCAGAGCTGCAGAATGCTTTACCTTAATGTCTAACAAACTGAACTTGTTACTTTGGTCTGGCTGTTATCGGATCCGGAGTGGAACTTTTCTCTGGACTGAAGCAAACAGGAAAAGCTGTGAGGTCCTCCTGTGATTCATTCTGAGAGGAAAACTCAACAAGTCCACAGGGAAGGCTTAGAAGGATTTCCTAGAAGGCAAACTCCGCAAATCTTGGTCGTTAAGTATGATTATTTCATACCAACCACAGGCACACATTCTTGTACATCACCAGAAAACGCAGTCATACATGATGATCCATGAGGCACACTGCTGCACCACTGAACTAAATATCACGAAGAACCGGAACAATTCTCCATTTCTCCTGTCACTTCTTTCACGTGTGTCTTTTTACAAGTATGTAGTTTCTAGCATTTGGGATGTTTTTAGTTTAGTTTGGTTGTATAAAATTCAGTCCATACAGGGCTGTGTAGAGAAAAACGTATCTGTGAGTCTGTTGTTCTGTATGTCTTTACTTTTTACTTAAACTTTTAACATAAAAATAGTGTGCTTACCCATTATCCACTAAAAAAAATGAAGAGCCAGAAATGATCAAACATAATGCCTTAGTTAAATCATCATTATTTTTCTTTTTATATAAATCTCCTAATACTGAAGAGACAAGATTTATTATTCACACGAGAGCAGCTGAAACAAGAAGTGTGCCTTTCTGTGCAGTGGACCATCCGGTCACTTCAACTCCTGCGACAGTTGTCTATTTCTTAGGGGAAACGCTGGTGCAGCTGCAGACATTATGAACCCTGGCCCACACCGCTATTTCTGAATACAGGCTCACAGAGTCTTCTGATCTTCATCACTTGGCTCCTAGAGGCTTGGGTGTGACCACCCAGAAAATTTGTGGGCTATGCCTGGAAATGAGGCAATCATGTTCACCAACATTCCCTTGGCAAGAGCTCAGTGGCTTGGCCACATCTAAATACAATGGTGGCTTCAGATTGCGGCCCAGTAAGTATTCAGGAAGAATGCGAAAATGATCCAACAGTAGTCACATAGTTGTAGTCCATAGATAAAAGCTAAAATGTGTAGAATACAGGTTACATATTTACAAAAACATGTCAAAATATTGACTCAGGAGAAATAAAACTACAGATTTCTCCTGTGTTTTGTTGTTCCATCAACACGATATTGTGGCACTGCTAATGAAAGAGAAACAAATCTGCTAAATGAAATTTATCATTATTATTTAGAAATTGAAAGTTATTCTTAGAGGTTTTCATCACATATTTTTCTGAGGACCCTTGTGTCTGACCTCACTTCGTTTGACAATCTGTTATGGTAATAATAGGAAAACAAGCTTTAGAGGTAAAAGACCCAATTCGCAATACCAGTTTCCATTTATGTCATGTCAGATGTGGAAGAAATTATCAAAACCTTCAGAGCCTCAGTTTGCGTCCCTGAGAAAAGAGAGGCAGGAGCATCTATCTCTGGCTTTTCACGAGAAGTCATTAAACTGAGTGCACAACATGTGACCCAAACAGTTCAGGCCTGGCTATGTAAAGCGACGCTAATCCCTTTCTTGTACAGTGCTTGCCTTCTGTGAGATATACTTCAGTAACTGCTATCGCAGGCAAATGACCACTCACTCTAATTAATAAAACATGCCAGCTAGAAATAAAATAATAAATAAATAAATTGCTATGCCTTAAAAGATGGATGAGAGTGAAGAATGTGGCAATAAATGGACACTTACGTAAGTCTGCACATTTGAGCAAATGTGTGTGAATGCACATTTATGTCCATAATTGGATATGTATTATATGCATAAGTACACATTTGCATGTATGTTCATGTGCGTGTGCAAGTATATGCATGTATAGAAGTGGTTTTTCTGTCTTGTTTATACATGAGTATGACCCCGTGAATGTGTTGGTATTTACACAAGTTCATTCATGTATGTGTGCTCATGTCAGTACATGTGTCTGTTTTCATTTTGTTGTTTTTATGTGTATTTGTATGTATCTGCACATGAATTTATATTGTGTGCATATGCATTTGTGTATGCAAGTTTTGGGCTATGCATGTCTGCAGGTACAGTCCACTTCTGTCAATGCCTGTGTCCATGTTGTGTGAGTGTGCACTTGTATGAAGATGTATACATGTGTATGCATGTGGGCATGTGATATGAATTTATGTGGGTTTGGGCCCATGTGTGCAGGTCTAATGTGTGGGTTGATAAACATGAGCATGTGCAAGTGTGCTAGTACATTAGAGTATGTATGTGTGTGTCTGTGTGCTTATGAGTGTATGACAGTGTGTATGTGTGTTTTGTGTTTTGTGTGCATGCACCTTTATACATGCAATTGCAAGACTATGTGTGTGTGTTTTCTTTGTTTGTGTGCACACATGTTTGCACATGTCTATTGGGGTCAAAGAATAAGTCAGATGCTATTGCTCTTACTGTGTATTATTTTTTGAAATAGTGCTTACTAAGCTTGAGTCCCCCTCTGTTCCTCATTCTTGCACAGTCAAGTACCTTGTTGACTACAACCACCAGCTCTGTTTGTGAATTTTCAAAGGCACTCACAGGATTTATTTTGGGGTGGTTCTAGACAGGGTTTCTCTGTGTAACAGCCCTAATTGTCTTGGAACTAGCTCTGTAGATCAATCTGTCCTCTAAATCATAGAGATCTGTCTGCCTCTGCCTCCTGAGTGCTGGAATTAAAGGCATTTGCCACCATAGCCCAGCCTTTCTTTCTTTCTTTCTTTCTTTCTTTCTTTCTTTCTTTCTTTCTTTCTTTCTTTCTTCCTTCCTTCCTTTCTTTCTTCTTCTTCTTCTTCTTTTTTTTTTAAATAAAGACTTTCTGTGTAACCTAGGTGGTCCCCTCCCTGCCTTGGCAACCTGAATTCTTGGGTAGCATGCATGAACTACTATGTTGACCCGTTGAAATTACTTTTTTAACCATGCTGCCAAAGCACATGAAAGCCAGAGAAATAAAGATAAGCTGCTAAATCAGAGCATGTTGTCACAAAGATCAGTTTCTCTCCCAAAAGCTAAGAATGTGTTCATTTGCTAGAACCTTGAATGAGATCATCTGAAGGCAAAGTTGAGTAATTTTCAAAGTATAGTCAACAATGAATCATGCTTCTAAATGCACAAAGAGCCCCTGCTTTAAGCCTACACATATCTTAGCATCTCCACTTGGATAATTTAATATAATATTGAGTGAACAATCTCATTCCAGGATTTGGTTTTATTAATGATGCTAGGAAAGAATCTCCTTGGACTGAAGAAAACATGGGTCATCTCTTAAAAATTCCTGTCTCCTTCTCAATGTTCAGCAACCTCAGTGTCACTGCAGGTACACCCTGTTGTCCCATGATGGTCATTGTTGCTTTTCTTGTGTGTGAACTTTCTATGCATCAGTAACTTCATATTTCTAGGTCTCATTTATTAGGGTCAAGACACAAAATCTACATTCTGATGAATGAATCTAGATGAGACATTAAGAGTAAAGATTAGAGAGGTAGTTTTGTGTGGTGAATGTATCTTACCTGAGACATTAAGATCAGCTTACAAAAACATGGCCAGCAATTTTGGTTTGCATAAAAAAACTATAATTTTAATTGTGTGCAGATTTTTTCTTCCTGGTGGTTGTGCCCTTTATATAGACCTTTTCCTTTGGTTGAACCAAACTTGTTTTCCTTTGTGGCAAAGGAAAAATGTTGAACTACTTTGATCAGTCTAGTGGCTCTCTACTTATAGTTTTGGAAAGAGTAACAGTAAAAAGAATTGTGGTGTGGTACAAAGACATCGATCCCATTTTTAGTGCCCTTTAAATTCAAAGTGATATTTAAATAAATTATAGGAAAGTTGTGAAAGACTCGCCTAAGTTTCATAGTCAAAATTCATTTTCTTGAGCAAACAATTATGGAATAAAGATCTAAGATTTTTAAGTGAGTCATTTTTCTAGAGGGGAGCAGTTCTTGTAGAAAGACTAAAATATCTGCAATCTGTCCTTCAGGTCATTGGAAGTGCTCATGAAGACAAATGATTCGGAGGAGGAATAGTCCATAGAGACGTTGATGTTACCAATTTCACACTTTCCTTTCTTTGCAGCTAATGTGTGAGCTTGGAACATCAAGACAAAATGAATTTTAGCTAAATGCTTATGTCGCTTGTGCAGTTGTGGCATGCAGAAAATATTTATAGAGGTTATAAAATATTCTTTGGCTTCATGATTAAGTATTTTCAATGTACTGTCATATGCGACTTATTCAAGTCTAGGGATCTTACTTTCCTAAGGTAAAACTGAAGTTGATTCCATCATGAAAATTGATTCCATGATGTGTGTGATGGCTATTTTTGTCAACTTGACTATATCTGGAATTAACTAGAATTAATTAATTCCAATATTTTTAAAAATGAAAACTGTTTTTATTTTACTTTTGTCAAGGAAAATAAAACCTACATTATGGAAAGAACATTGTGATGTGAGAGATGGTCTTATGTAGACAAAATAGGACAGTTGATAAAATTTTGTACTTTGGTATAAGGCAGACACAGTGAGTACAAGCAGAAGCCTCTATAGTAAATTCTTCATTTTAAAAAATACATATGCTTAGCTTTCCTGTGAAATTTAAAATACTGTTTTTTAAACAGCAAATGTTTCTTGAATTGCTTTCCCTATTTTATTTGAGCATTTGCCTGTGTTTTCCTTGTCTTCATTCCAGTGTTCATTCATGTCCTTTTTGAGTTCTTGAGCATATACCTGCCATTTTAAATTCAATGTCTGGAGCTTCATCTAAGTTACTTTTCTTAGAGACCACTAATATGAGGGAGATGTACTGTTTTGATGGCAGCATTCTGTTTTGGTAGGACCTAGGCCCCCTGAGTTAGGTGGTTGGTAGAGTTTTAGATGTGGATATCTGTCCTACCTTTGTTTAGTGGGTGTTTGGATACCTGCTTGCTGTTACTCAACTTTTCATATTTGGGATCAACTGAATGGTGCTTATGGTTCAACACTGGAACAATTCAGTACAGATGTGTGTGATAGCTAGTTCTGTCAACTTGACTACATCTGGAGTTAACTACAACCCAAGCTTCTAGGTACACCTATGAGGAATTATTTTTTCGTAATGAAATCATTTGAAATGGGAACACTTTTAATCTAGATCTTTTGAGGTGGGAAGATAAACCTTTAAGCTGGGCCGTATCTTTTGATGGGCTGTTTCTATCAAGAGCATGGAAAAAGGAAGCTCTCTCTCTCTCTCTCTCTCTCTCTCTCTCTCTCTCTCTCTCTCTCTCCTTATTTGCTCTCACTCTTGCTGGTAAGTTCATTCATTCACTGTCATAATGAATGATTTTCCTCAGGATTCTCACATAAACTGAAGACCAGCTGAACATCCAACCTCATGGACTGAAAAACTCCTTGGACTTTCTGTTAGTAGACAGCCATTGTTGGAGTTGCTGGACTATAGCCTATAAGCCATTCTTTCTGTATGTTGATTCACTCTGTAACTTCTGTTCCTCTAAAGAACCTACTATTTCACTGTGTGAATGGAGTTTCAAAGTTGTCCTAACTGAACATTAGGGCTAGTTCATGAGCAAAGGAGGGTTAAGCATATTCTTACTGTAGATCATCAGAAGTCTGTGTAGGTGGGGTTTTTGCTGGCGCAAATTTACCTAAGTAGAGTTTTAAATAGGATAGCTGAAGACAATATTTAAAATATATCTTTATGTTTACCTAGTAGAGATATATCAACTTTGTTTTGTGATTATAGAAACATCAACAGTAGTCAAACATGGTGTTTACAAAATTAGATTTCTGCAACCACAGCGTCATATTTTATATGATGATCTATGCTCAGTTAACTAACTATAACATGGGTTAAATTTTTCTCTGAGAAGGGGAAGTACTGAAGGAAGGAGTTGGGTTTCTGGGAAGTAGAATGTGTGTCCTTGATTAACAACAGGGGCTGCCCACCACCAGTTCTTAGAATGAACATTTAATTAGAATATGACTACACTCATTCCTTCATGTCCTGCATGTGATTGTTTGGCTGTTATACTGGACTGGAAGTGACAGAGATCCTATAGATGTGCCATATTGTTCTTTACACTATGGACTGGTATACCTCATTGCACTATGGACTGGTACACCTCTTTGAATTAGTTCAGTTACAAGTGGTGGAACATTATTATATATTATTGTAACATATTAGTGAATAGCAAAGTACTCCAAAACTTAGTGACTTAAAAATAATCCTCCAGGGTCCGGAGAGTGGTGGCGCACATGTTTAATCCCAGCACTCAGGAGCCAGAGGCAGGAAGATCTCTGCGAGTTTGAGGCCATTCTGGTCTACATCCAGGATAGGTTCCAAAGCTACAGACAAACCCTATCTCAAAAAAACCAAAATAATAATGATGATGATAATAATAATAATAATCCCTCCAGGTTTCCAGGATAATACATGTCCTAGAAGGGAATTTTTTTCAAAGATTCATTTAAAAGATAATATTGTCATACCATCATAATCAACACTGGTTTACTTAATGTCTGGTGTGGTGGTGGTGGTGGTGGTGGTGGTGGTGGTGGTGGTGGTGGTGGTGTGTGTGTGTGTGTGTGTGTGTGTGTGTGTGTGTGTGTGTGTTAGCACTAATCATGATTGAGCTGCCACATCTGACAGGATTTTTTGGTTTGCTGAAGTAGACCGTAGGTTGTGTATCTTGTTAACCAGTGGATTCTTGACTTGCTATAGTTTCTATTGTGCTTGGGAACCACTAATGGCTTCCCATCAACCCTTGAGTTGAGTCAATGACAAGATTTTTCCTGATGTTTCTCTTTAAACAAAATTTTCTCCTTCTCTGTCCTTCTAGGCCCCTTGGCTCTTGTTTTCTGAGATAAATCACTTTCTTTTTTTTTCCTAAAGCAAAATGAAAGGGGCAATTATACCCTTGGTGATTCTTAATGTTCCCAATTAACTCAGTCAGTTTCTAGAGTCTGAGCTGAAAATGGAGCTGTGAATGACCCTTCAATAAATGGGATTTGTTAAGTCAACTTAAGGCTTTTCTTTCTTTAAGTAAAGCCAACTACCTGAATACTGAGCTGTGGTCACGGTACTGCTGCCCTAATATAGTGTAGAGTACAGTGTTTTTTCTGTAGCAACCTCCCTTTAAATTATGTTAAAGGAAACAAACCAAATCAAAACAAGCTAGAAGCAATACTGAGTTTCTATCTATTCATCTACTTGTTTAACATCTATCTGTCTGTCTGTCTGTC
>PVIU01026605.1:0-21837 GCA_004026605.1 Ondatra zibethicus | reverse complement strand
GAAGGCAAAGTCCTCACTTCACCATAGTGCAGGAAATCCAGGGATTAGTGCCGTGAAGCCTGGAAACTGTCCTGTGCTTACAGTGTTCCCAAGCTCTTCCTGTCCCATTGCCGCCTGCACTCAAGATCTAAAACATCCATGTTTGCTTACACCAGGGGCTCACAGTGCTCCCCATTCCTGGCTAAACAGGCAAAGAGAAAACTAGACCTACCCAGCATGCCTCCAGGACTCGGAGGAGGAAATCTGCCTCTGAGAACTCTGCTTGAGGATTTGAATATCAAAGGGAGACTTTAAAGTCCAGTAGAGTTGTAATATTGATGCCTGTTTGTGAGGTGGATAATGGGTGAAAGAGACTGGGTTTCAGAGCCTAAATAATAAACTTACAGATGAGGTCTTTTGTACACTGACAGCAAGCTGGCCATCCCATTTAACTGCTCTCAGATTTGCTGCTGTGAGCGCACTCACAGCGACCAGGCTTATTTTCTACCCCTGTCCTTTAGAGGCTCATCACTGCTGCAGTTTATGTTTATAAATTTAGGTATTTTTATATATGCGTGTGTGTGTGTGTGTAACAATAAAAATTGAAAAAGACCATAATTTTGAGAGGGAACAAGGGTGGGGGCAGAGGAGAGACTGGTGGGAGAAAAGGAAGGGAAAATACTGTAATTGTATTCTATCTATTTTTCATTTAAGAGAGAAAAAATTACTATTTTTCCCTTTTTTTGGTCATCCTATTCAATCCTCAATGTTTTAGAGACTGTTACTAAAGAAAGGCAGATGTTCCTTGGTTTATGTCACAAAGGGAGAAAATTGTAGGAGTTGAGGATTGGACTCAATGCTGCTCTCCAGTCTGCTTTCCTACTTAATATTCTCTTCATATTTTAAACAAGCAGATGTACTCTGCAAACTTCTTAAAGAAAAGCTATTGATTGTCTAATCAAAGTGAGTTCCTCAGTCTCAGTAACCTGATTATTTTACCTCTAGAGCTGTGGTCACCATGGTAATATTGAAACTTGGTAAGGGGTTTGGAGGGCCAGAATTTTTGTTTGCTCTACCTTAGATTATCTTTTCTTTTAGTTTTCTTGTTTGTAAAATGTAAAAAAATACTTTATGCGGTATGACAGTTTACTGAGTTAGTATCTTTAAATGCCTACATATTGTCCTAGAAAAATTATATTGGTTTTAATTTTTTAAACTATAGAGAAATAATTTAAGAATACTACATTTATTTGTTTGTTTATTTTGTGTGTGTCTATATGTGCATGCACATATGTGCATCTGCCATGATGTATGTGTGAAGGTCAAAGGATACCTTGCAGGATTCTCTTTTTACCTACTTACCAAAATGTCTTTAAGTAGTGGCATTAAGCCATCAAGGTAGACCCTAGAGATGGCTGCTTTTTATTTTATAAATTTCATAAATATTTTATCTGTTTTGAAATTTGAGTTGAGTAAAGTAGAATTTCTTGAGGTTCTTCAAATATATATGTACACAAAATACTATGAGTAGTCTTTATTTTATTCCATTAATTTTTTAACATTTTTAGATTAAAATATAATCACATCATTTTTCTCCTTCCCTGTCATCCCTCCAACCCCTCCAATGTGTCCCCTCCTTTCTCAGATTCATGGCCTCATTTGTTTTGTTATTATTACATATTTTAAATTGCTGAATCCTCTTTTAAAATATATTATATGCTTGTGTTGACAGTTTTGCCAAGATGTTACCATAGAACATGACACAACTGTCCTTCATATGTGCTTCCAACATTAGCTATTGGTACAAAAATGGACATTGTCTGAGCCATTTGTCCCCTGGCAATGATGGAATCATATCAATCTTTCTGTTCATTTTGTCCTGGTGTCTTGTGGCTGTTAACTTGCTTGTTTGTGACTAGCTGGCTTTAGGAGAAGGACACTGACCTTTACTGGGAAAAAGCTGCTGTCTTGATCTCATGCATTCTATGTTGTTTTGTTTTTGAAGACTTTCGTTTCTTTAATATATCAAGGCTTTTAAAAATCACCTTTTAACTTAAAAACTATTATAATTTTTTTCTATCACTTAGTTTAGACTTTAGTATCTGCACAAAATAAAATTCCCTTCCTAAACTCATCTTTCCCTTTGGTGAAGCCTTAACATTGCAAAGGATCATTCCCTAGGATAGTGTAAAAGTTCCTTGTACACACATTTATGTCAGTGATTTTTGGAACTGAATAATCATTGAGATTAGTAAGGTGCATGCCTGTGGCTCACTATCTGTAGGACATAAGCTTTACAGTCATGCTTAATTGCAGATGACGGCTTTATTATAGTAATTACTGTTATCTTATTACAGTTAATATAGAGTCTAATACTGGTGAGCTACTTTACATAATGGTCCTTCATTACAAATATATGAAATTGTACTATTCTTAATGTTCTTAATTATTTCCTTTATATTATTGTTTAATTTTCTTTTGCTTCTATGCCAAATCACACTGAATGTGATTAAATCAGGTAAGAGAAAAATCAGCTTATGGAAGCAAACAATGAAAGCGACAATAAAAAGAAAATAATCCAACATAAAAATGTGAAAATGATTTGAATATACATTTCTTCAAAGAAAATAGGCAGATATCCAATAAACATATGGAATGGATGTTAAATATCATTAGTTATTAGAGAAATGTAAGAAAACCACAGTGAACTATTTCTTCACATCCACCAGAGTGAAATCAAACAGTGCTAACATCTCTGCAGACGTTAAATGAACATGACTTAGCAGTTTTACTTCTAGGTACATATCCAAGAAAAACTCCTATAATATGTACATATTATATATAGTATCCCAGAATAGAAACAGCTCAAGCGTTTACCAGTAGATGAATGAATAATAAAGTATGTCTTATCTTAATAGTAGTATTGACTAATAGAAAGTAAGTACCGGAATTTGCTCTAATGTGAATAGACCTGATAACATTATGATAACTGTAAAGAGACTGACATAAAGCATATCTCTTGATTCCATGTATATGAGGTTAGAATAGCCAAATCTGTAATAGCATCAAAAATAGTGGTTGGGGGCTGGAGAGATGGCTCAGAGGTTAAGAGCACTGACTGCTCTTCCAGAGGTCCTGAGTTCAATTCCCAGCAACCACATGGTGGCTCACAACCATCTGTAATGAGATCTGGTGCCCTCTTCTGTCATGCAAGCAGAACACTGTATACATAATAAATATCTTTAAAAAAAAAAAAAAAATAGTGGTTGGGGTGGACAAAGACAAGTACAGGGAGTGACTGCTGCTGATGGGTGCAAGAGTTTTTTATTTTGAAGTAATGAAAATGAAGATGTTTGAGAACTCTGTCCTAAAATTCATGAAGCCAATACTCTTTAAAAAGAGTAAATTTTATAATAAGTGTTGTTAAATAAAATAAAAACTTACCGAGAAAAATAGTAGCCACCATTTTTCGAAAGTATAATAACATGTTTCTGTGGACTCTGAGTATGTGTTTGCCTTAGCTGTACTCTGATATTATTTGATATAATTGTGTTATACAGCACCTCTTGCTATTAGTATTAGAGCATGATATTATACAGTATTCGGGCCTCCAAATTCTCATTTATTTTAAACTGTCATGGTCATATTAGCAGTTTATTATCTTTTGTGTTAGCTGTGAGTATACTTTCTTAGTACTGTGTTCTTAGGCAGTTTCATGTGTGAGCATCATAGAGTATGCTTACACAGACACATCACAATGTCACTAGGTGAGCCATTGTATAGCATAGGGCCTTCGTTGGCCATGACACTGCCAAGTAGACATGAATGTATTTATAAGTGGCCATTGTGCCTTTACTAAAAGGTATCTTTTATTTCTGGACATTAGCATTGCAAGTGAAAAGGCCACCTCTGTTTTCTAGAGTTTCCTGAGAAGATAACGGTGAAGCAGCGGTACCGGCTTCTTGGCAACAGTCTCAATGTGCATGTGGTGGCCAAACTCCTCACAGTCCTGTGTGAATCATTTGGAAGTACCTCCAATTCAGGACAGTGATTCTAAAATTCTATTTTGAGCAACTTTGTATAAAATTTAAATTAGTTTCATAGCATTTTAATTGGAAACTTATGTGATGCATGTCAAATTGTTTTCTTAAATTTATATTGCCATATCCCCAAAACTTCACTTTGTTGTTTTGCCCTATGGGCAGATATTTTTATAAAGTTTTTTAAGTATGTGTATTAAATATGTTTCACATGCTACAAGTTAAGAATGTTTAAACTTTTATATCTATTTTAGTACTTTATATAGTATGACATGAATAATATAATGATCTTTAGAAAATCATTTTTGTATGTTAATTTTCAAGTTGTTTTATGTAACATGGAGAAACCAAGTGTACCTGGAAGCATCATCCCTTCTGACTAGATTCCATAATGTTGGAAGGTGCTGTGCATGCTGTGGAAGGGAGAGATAGTCGTCATTCTTAATCAGCTGGTAACCCGGTGAGCTGCAGAAATGACTGCCCTGTTAGGGTATGCCCATGAATGCTATGGGAACAACCAGCTGCTCTCCGGGTTGATTTAAGGCCTGATCAATGAGATGGAGCCCATGCCTGGCACTGTGGCTAGATAGGTCATGGAACCTAGGGGTAACCTACTACTATTATTCTGCTAAGTGGGTGTAGTATTAAATCATTCCTGATGGTTTATTATTATACCATAGATTAGTATTTCCCTAATCTTCAGTACAGGGGAGCTTCTTTTGGTAGATGGCAATACAGAAACTCAAAACTGCTTAGCGCAGAGACTGAGAGACTGTGGAGTGCTCAGTCCTACGTGGGACATAGCACCCTCCTTCCTGCCACGGCTCAGGGATCCCTGCAGAACAGGGAGCAGAAAGACTGTAAGACCCAGAAGTGGTTTAAGAAACCAGTGTTTCCAGGCAGAGCAGGACAGTTGCACACATGAACTCATAGCCATTGTAACAGCGTGCACAAAACCGGCATGAGCTAAAATCCCACACAGGATCCCAGCATGGAGAGTGCCAAAGTGGATATCGAGTCACACGCTAGCTGAGAAGCTACCTGCATTTGATAGCTGCTGGGAGAGAGAGGAGCCATTTTCCTCAAGGGTGTGGTTGCTGGTATGTGGTTCACACTCCAGGCAGGCTTATACTCAAGAATATCGGAGCAACACAATTGGACTTGATTGTTTTGTTTTGCTTCTCCACCCCCCCCCCCCACACACACACACAAGGTTTCTCTAAGGAACAGCCCTGGCTGTCCTGGAGCTAGCCCTGTAGACCAGGCTGGCCTTGAACTCACAGAGGTCCACCTGCCCCCTTCTCCTAATTGCTGGGATTAAAGGTGTGTTCCCCCCCACCCCCAACTTCCCACCCCCGCTGATTTAATTGGTTTTTAAGAAGACCCAAAGTGAGGAGTCGGGGAGGGAGGGTGAATACGATCCAGATAAATCATACAATGTTCTATTTTATATATGATTTTAAAAAATAAAAAATTGTTTTTAAAATCTTACCTTTTGTTAATTTCTCCTAACTGAAAACAGATTCTAATTCTAGCCTGTTGAATGCTTTACTTAGTTCTATTCCTTTTTAGACAAAAAGGCCTCAGGAAATGCAAATACAGATGAATTATCTATCTCTTCATTAATCCTGTTTGGTTTTTTGTTTTTTTGGTTTGTTTTTTTTTATACAGTTTGTCACTGTGTAGCCCTGTAGCCTGGAATTTGTTCTATAGACCAGTCTGGTTTCTGACTGAGAGGAATCCGCTTACCCCAGCCTCCAGAGAGCTAGAATTAAAGGCTGGCACTGCTAAACCTGGCCTCCTCTTTAATCTTAATCTGAAAATAAAAACTCATTGGTCTGTCTTCATTTGCACATACTTCCTTCTAGTTTGTCATTACCAGAGTGTTTTTGCTTTGTCAGCTTTTGGGTTAAATTTGTCTGTCTTTACATTCCAAGGAATATGACGTGGCTTGTGTGGCAGGAAGGTTATAGAAAGAAAACTTGCCACTATTTCTATATGGTGCTACCCCGTCCTTCATTCTGTTGATTCTGTCTCCAACCAATGTGTTTGCACATCAGCAGATGAATAGATGAACAAAGTGTGGCACATACATGCCCTGAAGAGCAGTCCGTGTTCACTGGTCTGCGTTCATGACATGTGCCATGACCTGGGTGGGCCTTGGGAAACTGCTAATGAAATAAGACAATCAGGGAAAGACAGACGGTCTAGGGCAGTGTTTGCCTGGGTTGGGAGGAGGGGGAGCAGGAAGTCAGTGGTTAGCAGGTGCAGAACTGGGCAGATTGGGAAGATGAGAAGGTTCTGAAAGTGGGTGGCACTGATGGTGGCACACCGGGAATGTGCTTAGTGCCACCGAGCTAAACACTTGAATCTGCTGGATGCCCAATTTCATGTTATGTCTATTGTGCTGAAATTTAAAAAAATTTTTTTCTCTGAACTCAGGTAAATATGAGTTTATCAAAGCTACAGAGCTATAAGATATCTATGTAGCAATAGTCACTGTCTACATTTTGTTTAAAGGTGAACCTCACTAACGGCTCATAATTACGACCTGAAATCATCTTGGTGCACTGTCATGCAGGTTATCTTCACTGCTGAAAGATTCCTTATCAGTAAGATGGTCCATAGTTTAACTGTAGGTATGCTATGCTTACAATTATGTGGTATTATAAGGTCCAATGCCCATTGAACAGTATTATAGTAAGTGCTGAGTTACAGTGTCTCAACTCTGAACACATTTGGTAGGTCTAGGGAGCATTCTGTTATAAATTGGGAAACAAAATGTGGCTTTATAAAAGTTTTAAGGGGCTGGAGAGGTGGCTCAGCAGTTAACAACATTCGCTGTTCTCGCTGAGGACTGGGGTTGGATTCCCACCATGTATGTGCCGTGTTATATAATTCGAAGGTACTTCTTCCTTGCCTCGAAGTTTTAGTGCTCTAAAGGCAGCAGACTAATGAATAGATGCAAAGTAATTAATGCTAGCAAGATGATTTACACTGGAGAATAATTTGGGAGATGAGTAGTCATCCTAGGCGTGAGAGCTGGCCCATCTGTTTGGTTTTGACATCATTGTGTAGACTCACGAGTTTTCCACAAGCCAAGTCAAAACAACGAGGTCCCGGTTTTGAGCTCGCATTGAGTATTCAAATGTGCTTTCCTGTGTTGTTGTTGACAGAAGTGTGACTTGTGCTGGCAGTGTACCTAAGTGGCAGGCTGATCTTAGCATACTCATAATCCTGAATTTAAACCTCAGTTTACATGTGTGCGTGGCTCACACACACAAGAAAAAGAAGGGAGTGGCGATAACGAGAAGAATTTACATGTAATTTGCCCTTAGCTGGGAGCTGCTTTAATTACATAACTTTGAAGCGCCATTGCCTTACGACTTTGAACATGGAGTGAAAGTCACAGGCTGAGCAGTGTCTCCAAGCCTGCCATTATGATGGTTTGGGTTCTTTTTTAAAACATAACCTTTGGGTCTCTTGGCTAGTTCATCTTTTCTGTCAGCATTTACTGCCTGTGTGCACTGCATACAGTTATGTCAATTTGACAAGAATCCTTAGTCTGGTATTTTTTCTCATTCGTCACTTTTGTCTAGCATGTGCCTGTTAGATGTCATTTGGAAGAACCCTTTACCTGCTTCATAATAAACACCACATACACTTTCCATCTTCAGATTAGATTAGTCAGCCTGTTGGCACTATTTTCCTACTTTTCTACCAAAAATTTGAAATATCTAATAAAAGAATATTTTCCCTGAGTGTTTCTGTTTCTATCTTTGGAACTTTTCGGACATTTTGCTGCAAGATATGTATGCTCTTCAAATATACAACTATGATTCAAATTATACATTTTTGTTAGTTTTTAAAATTTAGTATCAATTTATCCTAGTTAATCTACCTCAAGAATTAAAATATTCAGCTGGACATGGTGGCGCACACCTCTAATCCCAGCACTAGATAGGCAGAGGCAGATGGATCTCTGTGAGTTTAAGGCCTGCCTGGTCCACGTGGTGAGTTCCAGGACACTCAGGGCTATGAAGAAAGACTGTGTCTCAAAAGAATAAAAATTTAAAATATTCTTTAAATACAGACGTATAAAACAGTATCTGAAGAAAATCCTACACTTAGTACGTATGAGTTGCATCTCTGTGACCTCCGTGTTGAAACTCAGGCGGCAGGGGTCAGTCACTTGGAGGTGAGTGTACATTCCTTAAGAAATCCTACTGGAGTTAGCGCTTGCTCTCAAGGTGGAATCCTCTGTGGCTCCCGAAACCCAACATCCTTCAGAAAGAGAAGTAATGAGTTCCTTCCTGTGGATTCCTGACAGGAAGCCATCCTTGAACATAGTTCCAGGCAAGAGCATCCCCGTTATGAGACCCTCCACAAATGCCTGGGAAAGAGTTCAGGCAATGCTGGGTGGCATCCAAGCAGGACTTGATCCATACATGGAGCAGATTTCAGCATAAAACTGAAAAACTTTTAGGTTTTAGACAAAGTATAATATTTATAATTTTAGAGTCTTGATATATACATCAAATCAGATATGACTATTCTGTTATTTTGTTTCTAATTTCAGTTATACAATATTTCTCAATTATAAAATACAAAAATATAATCTTCATACTAAGTTGATTAATGAAATACTTGGAGAATTAAATTTCTAGTGTTCCGTTGACCTGGACTACAGCGAACTTACTTAGAAATAAGAAAGTCTTAAGTAAGGAATACATGCTGGATATTTTCTCTCTGCCCCCCTCTTTTTTTTAACGCAGTTTATTTCTGAAATTTTCTACTCAGTTTTGATCATAGTTAGATTCCAAAGCCTCAGAAAACAAACTGGATAGTTAGGGCCTGTGGTATTACAGAGTAACTCTCCACTCGGATACTGCCTCTGTTAAAGCACATATGAATTCTTCAGTACAGTGAATTTCATTGTGCTATTTTGTTACATGCATATAAAATACTTTACTTACACCCCCACCCCCCGCCGCTATCCTCATTTACCTCTTTTGTCCCTCTTAGCTTCAGATGTATTTGCTCAAGAAACACAAACATGTGCAGAAAACTGTTTGGCCTTCTTCCCCATGTTCACAAATAAAATGGTTTTGTATTTACCATAGCTTATGAGTCTTCTTTTAGTCTCTAAAAAGCTTTATCATATTTATTTATTGTGTCTTTATGTGTGTTCTTGAGTGCTATGCCATTCCATGGCATGCACGTAAAGGTCAGAGGACAACTTTCAGGAGCCAGTTCTCTCCTGCCATGTGGGTCCTCAGGTCACGAGGCTTGGAAGTCGTTTCTCTGGCCCTGAGTCTTATTTTCAGCTGCATCTAATACTTCCCTAAAATACAGCGTGGCTGATTCTGAAAGCTTCAAAAAATCTTATTTTCCCTATCAAAAGGAGCATAGAAGGTTTTAGAGAAGTAGAAGAGAGGCTGTTTTCCTCACAGGAGCCTCTCCTCAGCCTTCACTGCTCTCCTGTCTTTGCTCGCCTGTGCATGCTTCCACTGTGTACTTGCTCTGCATTTGGATGGCATTGTGGTGTCTGTTCTACTGGGAAGGATGGAAATCACTGAGTGAAAGTGGTTGTTTAGCTGGGCTGCCTTCATACTTAGATGAGATCACCTAGAGGGGGAGGGGCAGAAGGAGGGTGGGTCTGGAGCTGCCCTGAACTGTCCTTGGAGATTTAGATTATCCCTCATCGTCAAAATCACTTGTTTCTCAGAGATTCTTACGCTTTCTTAAACTTCTCTTTACTGATGACATGTAGATGAGGCCAGGTGGGGTCATGCTAGGCATTTTTCAACTAGGATGGATTGCTGTCACATCAAATTTAGCAAAACAAACAAAACACTAAACATTTTTATTCTAAAATTGGTTTTTAAGACTTTTAACAGTTTTCCTCATGGTGTGTTAGTTCTTTTAGCCTACCAAGTTCACATCCCCTCTACTAAGGTCCTCGTCACTTCTGTTGTCGTTAGGTATCCCATTCATCAGCTTCAGTTAAAACTGTGTGGGTGGTATGTGTGTGTGTGTGTGTGTATAGATCAGAGTTCAACACCAAGTGTCTTCCTCGGCCCCTCTCTACCTTATATTTTAGAGGAGGCCTCTCAGTGAAGTTGAAGCTCACCATCTTGACTAAAATGTCTGCTGTCAAGCCTGGAGATATCTGTCTGTTCCTGTCACAGGGATTACAGGCACACATGTTGGAGTTTTACAGTGTGGGTGGTGAGGATCTGAACTCAGGCCCTCATGCTTGAAGAGCAAGCCATCTACTCAGCCCACAGAGGAGATGTTTTTAACACTCCCCTCCCCCCGCTAGTACCTAGCAGTGCCGCCACATAGAAAACCCTCGAATGTTTGGTGAATGGATGGGCATAGTGGCCGCAGCAGAGCGGGAGTCAAAGCCACAGAAGGGTGGTTCAGTGTGAAGCGTGAGCTCTCCCCTCTTCAGGCAGCCAGATTTACTCGTTTGGAACTTACGACCATAAAAATAACCTAGAATGTGCTTTTGGTTTAGGGAACAGTACAGATAGAAATAAATCTTAAAAATACTGTGTTTTGATTCCTAGGCTTGACCAGAGAACACAAATTTATCCTTGTTTTTCCCTCAGTACGATTTTAAACTGTGTGTAAATATAATTTTATAATAAAACGAGATAACAAAAGAACTCTGCAGATGGGAAGAGAAACACAAGCTGGCATAGGTCCCTATGGCTAGAGGAAGGACAGCTACAAGATGCCTCTTGATGTCTCCAACACCCAGAAAAGGGGTGACTCGGTGCCTTTGGTCCCCAACATACAGCCTAGAAACAGGCCACCTGGGAGGCTCACCCCACTCCAGATAGAACAGTATATTCTTCATAACATCAGGATAGTGGCATCATCTATCAGTGTGTCCAAAGCCCCACTGAGAAGCACCCAAGCATAGCTCTTCACTTCCTTCAGGTCCTACATCTGCTCAAGGGTATCATCCAATGGAACCACAGAAGTGCCCGACCCAGGAAGTCTTCCCCACTATGGTCCATACACTCTTGTCTATCAGAGTCACCAGGTTAGTCTGGCCCAAGGCAGATGCTACTATCACTTAAAGCAGTAGCATCGATGGACCATTAAGACCCCATCAGGACCAGATAAACCAGGCAGACCAAAATAACAAAGGCCCTGTGATTTAAACTGTCATCAGAATAACAGCAAACTAAGATCTCTGTGGTGAACATGGACAGTTCACCTGCTAAAATAAAAAATTAAAGTAGGACCCAGTCGTATGGTGGTATATGCCTGTAAATGCAACACTTGGCAGGCTGAGTCAGGAGGATTTCAGGTTTGGGGCCAGTCTGGCCTACAAAGGGAGTTCCAGGCTACTTTGGGTTATAGTAAGAGTTTGTCTAAGAACTACAACAGTAAAATAGGATCCAGAGTCTCATAATATATAATAATCTGTATGTAGAGACATCACACTTTCAGTTACGAAAGACATGACACTATGTCAGATGCCGAGAAAGCTGGCTAAGTTTCAACTTCGTTTCCATTCTGGTGTGGTGGAACACAATCCCCTAGCTCCTAGAGGACAAAGGCTGCATCTTTCCCAGCCCTGTCCTCATGGCACCTCTCTGAGCTGCTGACAATGGGTGCCCAAGAAATAAGTGTCTGGCTACCTAATTTGAATATGAATTGCTGAGCATCATCATTGAATTTTCTTTCACGACTTGGGGAAGTTTTTAATAAGCCTATTAGGCAACCAACCCAGGAGGAACAAACTGATGTTATCGGAAAAAGTAATGCCAGAACTGTGTACAAGTCTTATAGTATGGTTTACAACTCTTCTAAACATAGTCCAGGAACTGTTGACAGGGCCTGACTTAGCCGTGCCTCTGTAATAAATATAGACCAAGCTACCGTAAAGAAAACATCCAAAGGGGCAAAGGCTTTGTTTTATATAGATCTAAGGATAATGACACTGGAAAAGGCTTAGAGGTGAAGTCATCCCATCCTTCTTCCTGCCCTCGATGACAGCACCTTACATCTTCCCACGGGTTGGTGCTGCACTTCAATTAACAAATCCCCTGGCAATGACAGGCCTTTGGAAAGCATCGGCCTTGTTAAGTCAGCCCCATCATAAATCACATGGGCCAAGCAAAGCTTCCTCTAAGATAAAGGTGCTGCCATATGCCGCTTTTATGTGTATCTTCTTAATTAAAATCACAAGAGGTCTGAGGAGCGCCAAGGATCAGTGAAATTGATCCCTCCATAGAGGTACTCTTACTTACTTGCCTCTGCTCATCAAACATAACATTTGTTGAAAATGTGCTTTACCCTCTTTGAAAAAAAAAATCACAACCACTACTCTGTGCAATTGTTTATTTCCTTCATTTAGTCATCCACAGTGGAGTCTGGGAGCAGGCATCTTCAGTTATAGTACAAATGATGTCTAATCTCATACCATTGTTGCGTTCAGAGAACTTGAGACATCCCCAAGTGAAAAACCGATTTTATCCTTTTAAGTTGATGGGGAAAGGATTATTATGGGGATGCATGAATGTCCCCACCAAAGATAACCCTTGCCTTACTGCCGCACACCTTCGTGGAAATCCAGCTTTGTCTGGTCCCTAGGAAGTGTTCTACTCCCAGGTGTATCAGCAGATACAAACTGTGTTATTGTCAACTAGCTTTTGAGGCCCCAAATCTCAGAGGTTTGCATTTGTTTTGCTCTGTTCTCTGTTTACAAGAAATCCCTTGCAGTGATGGGAGACTGCCAGTTCTTATTTATGTTTCTGGAACATGTTAACTGAGGAAGCCTATAGTGCATGGCATGTTATCACACATGCCACAACACCCCAGTGTTTGGTACCCAAAACTTTATTCTCTTCCCTTCCCTCTCTAATTAGAGGTTTTTGGATTATTCTTGTAACTGTTGGGGGGGGGGGCAGGATTATTGTGGATTAAAAAGGAAACCTTGAAAAAACAAAAGTATATCAAACTCTCAATAATGTATAACAATCTCCTTGCTAGGCACCATCCCTGCTGACACTGAATTAGTCACATGTAATGATGAACTTGTGCTTCTTTTTCATTCTCCCTGGTGATGATTGCATTCACTGCAGTAATGAGCATGGAAAACAAATGCAGGCATTATACTCCATAGCTCAAGAGCACATTGTATTCAAAAGCTCAACTCAGCACAAGAGTGCATTTGTTCATTTTCTAGGAGACAATGCACTTCCCGTGGAGTAAGCAAGTGAACAGTTTTAAACTGAATGCTTTTCCGTAATTACTTCATAGTATCTTATATAGAAAATGAAGACAATGGGATCAATGTTGTATTGTCATGAATTTTTTGTGTGTGTGTGTATGTGTGTGGGAGAGAGAGAGAGAAAGAGAGAGAGAGAAAGAGGGAGGGAGAGAGGGAGATATCACTACAGTGCCATGTATAAACATAGATTTTTTGTTTTTTATTTAAAGTTTTGTTTTGTCTGTGTGTGTCTGGATTGAATTTGGAGCCTTGGAGAATGAGTGCTGAGATTTGAAACCAGGTCCTTTGGAAGAACAGCAAGAGTTCTGAACTGCTTAGCCATCTCTCCAGCCCCATAAATGTAGTTTTAAAGCAATTCTATAGTCCTGAAAAAGATAATAAGTTAACCATTTGAAAGGTTAAAAGAGATTGTTCTAGTCATAAATATTTCATTTAATGACCAAATTCCTGGTTATTTCTAATATTTTAAGCTGATATGAAGGTAGACTAAAAGGCGCACCCAAGTCATATTGAAGGAAAAAAAGGAATGGTAACTATCCCAGGCCTATGAGGGTCTTGTCAACTACTTCAAGCCACCTCTCCATCTGCATCCTCTGTTTTCGTGACTTCCACATAGATGAAGCTCTTCAGATAAATTTGTGTGAGTGACTGCCAGAAATATCACATGAGGACCACAGCATCCACGCTGCCTCAGCAGCTCCTTTTGACACCAGAAGGTTCAACCAATGTCCTTCAGCCTGGCACTTAAGCCCCCTTTCCACATCTCCTTTCCCCATTTTTCTCTGGGATGTTGCTGCTGGACCAATTGAACCCAGTTTTCTTAGTCTTCACATGCTTGGCTCTCCCAGTGTGAAGCATATTGTTTTCCTAACAGCTAAGGCACAGTCTGCTCCACGTTGTGACGGTCTATATAATGCGCCCTCACTATTGCTCCACAGATCTGCATGGCAACTTTACTCTAAGCCAAAGAAGACCATAAAGTTTACTTTTTTGGGAACTTCCTTATTTTTGAAGACTTCGTGTATCACCAATGAATATCTGATACAACTGTAAGACAACAGAATTCATATAGAGCTCATGGAACTATCTCATGAATTTTGGGGTACAAAATAGCAGTTGTCGGAATGTGCCCACTAGGCAAGTTCCAAGACTCTAGGAAGAAAGGGATTGGAATGGTTTATACGCTTTGCACTGAAATCTCCCGTAAGCCTTGATTCTAGTAGCAAATTCAAAGATTCCCCTTTTCTGCAGATGTAGACGCCTCAAGAGAAATGCCTTTAAAATTGGCATTTAAGTTTCCCATGAAATTGCCATCTGATAAGCCTGGGTAGTCATAAACACCGCCCATGGATTTAGAGCTTGTCATCTGCTCTCTATTAGCGCAGCTTGAGGTTGAAGTGCTCCGCGAAGGCTCGAGTCCTGGAGAGCACTTCCCACATGAAATAGATCTGGGCAAGCCCGCAGACAGGCGACAAAGAGTTTAGAACTGTGCCCTCGTGGGAAACAAAAGACGTGGCCAAAAATTGGTGCTCACTTTTTTAATTAATAGAAGATACTACTACTAACAACAAGTTATGAAATTAAAAGATTTAGGATCAGGAGAAACAAAAACTTTCTTAGCAAGGAGAATCACAGAAGGCAAAGAAGGACAGTTACAGAAACTTTGAAGAGTGGTCTAAGAAAAACAGAAACACAAGCACCGTTCCTTGCCTGACGTAGTCAGTGACAGTGTTCACGTACAACTGATCATGAATGTGGGTGTCTTTAGAGGGGAAATTTTGACTCAGTAGACCCATAGTGGAAAGAGATTTTTGAGCTGGAATTGATCTCAACTGGCACACCTGGAGTAACAAGGTTCTAGTAGAGGCAGCTGAGGGGTAAAAGTTTCTTCCATGTTTCTTGGATGGACCTTTCCTTTCACAGACTTCCTCTGGCTCTCTTGTTTAATTAATGACACCCTATCCATCTTATTTCTCAAGTAAGAAGCATGAATGTTACCACCCCAATGCTTCTGAGGGAATATGAATATGTCCTTTGGTCAGTAGCTACTATTGCTGAAATATCTTTCCTACTGTCTTTCTTTGGCTTGTCCACTGCCACAGCCAGGGTCTCTTCAAGCCTTGTCTCTATTCCAGCCTCCTAAGCAGACCCGGGACGTCTCTAAGCAGAGGTGCTGTAAGGGGCAAGCAGGATCTTGCTCCTATCTTCCCAGGGAAATGACCATCACTATTCAGCCTTTATGGAGCCAGGCTCATTAGATGGCATTTAAGAGGTGGAGGCGACTGAGAGTTTAGAACATAAAAGGAGATGAAGTGGTGTTACAGAAAAAGCAAACATTGTGCCAAGATCTTGGGAAAGTTAAAGAGCTGAGAAGAGAGAGAGTCGTTCAGATTATTAACAGCACACTTGGGGAAGAGAGGAAGGTGGGCTGAGGCATCAGTGAGGAAGACTGTGGGTCCAAGAAGAAGGTGAAAGCAGAGGTGGGACAGGGTGCAGAGCTTAAGAAATCATAAATTACTGATTTTTCACTGACCATTTGGACAGAGCAGCAGATCCCACCGTAGCTCCGTATAGCACCTGGTATCTTCAACAAAGCAAAATATATTTGTGTGTACTTGACTAAAGACGTGAACGAGAATAGAGGCCTGTGAGTATAAGTCGAGATTATAACAAATGCCATTAAGAACTTGGTCAGGCCTGATAGTTTTATTTTAATGAATTAAAAACATTTATGGGGTACCAAAAAAATTTATTGGGTATTTTAGGCAACAAATCTCACATTTGGTCCCTTTCCTCAGTATTTAGCAGCTTCTAAAGCAAATCCTTATTGAAGGGCCCAGCTGCGAGAATCTCATGAAAAGTCTGCTCCATCCTGTTTATGAGGCTCCTGTTTGGTCGGACCTCTCTTGAAGATACTTGGATTTGAGTTAATCTTGCTTCCTATCTCCTAAGGTGGAGTAATTTACTTCCTGGATCCACCACGCCTGGTCTTCAGTCAGTGACTGACCTTTGCTCCACACTCCTATCTCCACCTCGGCTATCTTTTACAGAGTCCACAGTGAATGGTTCTCTTCTGGAATCGCCGACTCCTGCTTGCGTCTAGTGTTTTCCTACAGTGAAATGTGAACAACCCTGAGCTCTGGATTTTGCTACTGGTCTGCTCATCTGTTTGTTTTTGCTTTAAGGACTCTAAACCCTAGAGAAGGTGGAGATTAAGGGGTAAACGATATCTGTTTATTAATACGTGGCCATTGTATATGCAGTGAACAGTTCTTATATACCAGAGATTAAATGGGCTGCGAGGTGTTACGTCCCTTCAGTGCCGTGATCCTCTTTCTGCTACGTGGAAATGCGGTGAAGAAATGGGGGGATCGTGAGGCTGGATGATGAGCCTCAGAACACAGGCTTCTCCCAGGCTCATAGTATTCTCTAGAAGTGAGGCTTTGGAGGAAAGGAACTTCCCCTTATTTTATACTAAATTTGTACCTCGAGAAGGTGGCTGATACAGAAAGGCACGTGTAGACTTATAGTATGGATTCTGGATTTGGGAGCAGATAGGGGCTTTGTTATTCAAAACTGGAATTTCATGGTTATGGACCATTTGCCCCTGGAGAAAGGAGAAGAGGTTCTTCTGAAGGTCATGCATTGTAAAAGGATTTCACTTTTGCTGAAGAAACTCTGCATACAGCATGGGAACAGGATGAGTGATAATGTCCCAGAATGAGCGATTGATTTTCATATTGCCTCCAGTGTCATCTGAAGCAGAGAGTCTGACTTATTTATTGATTAGAGGAAAAGCTGAGTCAATGAGCTGGACGTAAAATCCCCAACTCCTCATCAAAGGTCAGCCAGACCTTGAAAGAATCTGCCTAAGTTGTCTTTTTTCTTTCTAATATAAAAGATGATTAAGAGTCATGGACCTAGATTGGAATTAAAGATTTTACCTTGTTGAACAATAAGCACATTATTAAAATGGGAAGAATGTGGTAAAAGAGGGAGTTTTTATTAAGACCATACCAAAGACTTTTACACTAGAAAGATCTGCCGAGTCAGGGTTGTTTAGGGAAAACATAATCAAGAAAGAGCTTTGTTCAGACCTTGAGAGTCTGGATTGTCCTCGGGAAAACACCAGCCGGTCTTATCCTTGTCTAAACTTGCTAAATAGTTTCCATTATCAAACTTCCCTCTTATCTCTGCGCCAGTGGTTAAACTTCAAGCACTGGGTCATTGTGTAACATTTATCTACTATCATTTATGAGAATGTTCTTAGGTGTTTTTCATGGCATCAAATCATCATCAGTGTTTTATATCATCCTTCTGTATGATGTCTGTGGTGGTTTGAGTGAGAATGTCTCCCACAGACCCACATTTTGAATGCTTGCTCCTCAGTTGCCGTCACTGTTTGGGGAGGTTTAGGAGATGTTGGGAAAACGTACTGGAGGGAGGCTTTGAGAGCTTGTGGACTCCTCCAGTTGCCATTTCTTCTCTCTGCTTGCAGTTCAAGGAGTGAGCTTGCTGCTCCCGCCTCCATTCACGCTTGCTGCCATGGTGGCGAGGGAGTCTGTCCCTCTGGAGCAACAAGTTCACAGAAATGCTTCCTTCTATAAGTTGCCTTGGTTATCGTTTATCACAGAAATGGGAAGCATCATAAACACAGTGGCATTTATACATATAAGACAAATAACTTCAAGTCATTTTTAAAAATAATAGCTTATACTCTTAAGAGGTCATCTATTTTAAGCATGCAGTTCTAACTCATATAAACGAGGTATCAGATATTTATTACTTATCATAAATGTTCCCTTACACTTTCTTACTGACAATGCCCCCACCCAACCCTAACCAACTACTGTTTAGTTTCTATTAATATAACTTTGGCTTTTCAGAATTTTCATATCATCTCGAATCACTACAAAATCTTTTTAAAATTTCATTTATAGCTTATTGCTTGAAAACACTCGTAAAGAAATGAATAGCTTTATACCGGTTGTGAGAAAAATACTTGCAAGATATATATTTGGGAAGACTTGAATTTAGATATGTTAACTCATAAAAAATTGGTTATTTAATAGCAAATAGTCAGCCCTGAAAACATACACATACCAGAAACATTACAGGAAGAGCATGGCAGGCCAGAAGGTGGGAAAGCAGAAGGGGAAATGATGTAATTATGTTTTAATTAAAGATAGACAAAGGTTTGAACAGACAAATTAACGAATAAGGTGTACAAATGAAAAAAACCAATAAAAATATTCATAGTATCTCCAGTCATTAGAAAACTGTGACTTGAATCATAATGAGATAGCACTGCATACCCACTAAAATGGCTAAAAGTTAAACACCAGCAACGCCAAGTGATGGGCACAGCGTGGAACAAATGGAACACTTGTATGTAATTAGGAGGTTCGAAGAAAAATAGCTTCGTATATTCTAAGAAAACTGTAACTATTTTGCCATGTCTCAGCAATCACCTTTATTATTTACCAGAAAAAAACTAAAGCTTGCACATTGACATACAGACATTTGGAAATATTTATGATTGTTTAATTTATGATAATGCTGAACTGGAACCGATTCATTTTTTTGACTGATTACTAGACAGGCAAGCAGGGGCGTGAAATAAAATGAAATGCTTTTCTATATTAAAGAGAATGTAATCCATGGCATAGCCAATCAAAGGGGTGAACCCCAAAAGCACACAGTTTAGTGAAAGAACTCTGCGCTAAATGTTCTGCAGCTCTGCCCATGGCCATACGGCTGTACCGTCAGCATTTGCTGTACGTGAGTAGGAGCGTCTCAGACGGGAGGTCAGCAGGCCGCATGGTGAGACCGCATCTCAAGAAGCAAAGCAAAATAGCAACACCCAAATATGCAGGAGAAAAGCAAAATAAAAGTAGTAACTATTTGAACACCATAGACAAAGTATGTTGTCTTTGTAATTACGATGCTGTGTAATCATCCTTGACCTGAGAGCACCATTTAACTATGCGCAGATTAATCAATACAATGGTGATTACAAAGGGATATCTTTAGAGTTGAGTTTTTTGTGGTTGTTTCTCAAATCTCAAATTTTGTTTTGTTTTCCTTAGTATATGTTTGTCTGTGTGTTCATAGAAGGTTAGAGTACATCAGTGACTAATCAGGACCCTTCCGAAAACAGTGTCATATACTCTTCACTATTCCCAAATAGTTCTTACAGTTTCCACACAGAATCAGAGAGGGGCATACATGGTCCATGCTCTCAAACTATATCATTCAGCTGAAAAAGAGTCCAGTCAGTGTGGAAACTGACTGGTAGATTCTGTAGCCAGTCTATACAGCTTAGTAGAAGAGGAAAAATAGACAGTTCTAGGACCCAGAGACAGGGATTCATAGATACTAGTAAGTGGGTGTCAACAATTTTCAGGTAATTCCATAAGTGCCAACTCAGGATCCTCTCTTGCCCACTATGGTGAGTGTGTCTTTCCCTGCAATTTCCTTACATCACATCACCCTCTTATCTCACTTATTTTATTGGAGAATAGCCTTTACATTTATTTCATTCTTTTCTGTCTTCTTGCCTCAGCATTAAAGTGCTTTAGCTTTTATTAACTGACATTTCCCAATGCATGATACAGTTTCACACAAATAAGGTGTTCTAGAAATATCAACTCAGAAATAAAATCCAATCAACTAAGAGTAAATCGAGAGGTACTAGTAAAAGTCTAAAGAAATGATTAGAAATTAACTTCTAAGAAAAATATCCTCGTCTGCCATAAGGAGGAAAGGATAGAAGGCATGTAAATTCCAGCACAGAGACTGGCACATGGAAAAGCCAGAACTGTGTGTGGCAAGGACAAAGGCTGCGATGAGAACAGATTCCCTCACCATGGCAACAGCATAGGACATACCCACTTATCTGGCTCCATCTCTAATAATTTTATTTTTCTCTTTTGCCAAAAAACCTCTTACTTATTCAACCTTCTTGCTACTCTTTCATCATCCTAATCACTTGCCAAGAACGCTGGGGTTTGACCCAAAGGTCTAATCCTGAAACTGTCTACTTCTTAAAAAACATTTTAGGTTCTAGTAGTTTTAGAAACATTTTGGTTCTCTGTGATTTTGGATCTAGCAAAATGGTAAATTACAAATTTGTATTAATAAAATTTTAAAACTTTTATGTTCATCTTCAAATACTATCTATTATATTTGTCTCTCTTTTAAGAGAGTTTTGTATTTACAATTATGTATATGCATTCAAGTGTGTGCACACATACAGGTGTTCACACAGGCCAGAGGATAAAAACTCCTTGGTGCTGGAGTTGCAGACAGACAGTTAGAAGCCACTGGACATGGGTGCTGGGGTGCAACTCTGGTCCTTTGGCAGAACAGTACATGCTCCTAACCACTGAGCCTTCTCTCCAGCCCATTACCTCGTATCTACCTCTTAAAACAAGTAACAAAACCTGTCACCATTTGATCTCAAGATCAGCTTGAAGGATAATCAACTTGAAATACAGTTTCTTTGGTTTGTGTTAGACGAATTATAGTGGTCAAATAGAACAGAAGTTAAACACTGTCACATTTTTCCATTATATCAAATCATGCAGTTATATTTGAGAAATTAATATTTTAAAAATTTAGATGGCACTGCAATTTGTTTTCAAAGATTATCTGTTGACAGAGGTTTCGGCCAAGTGGGCTGGTATCTTAAAGGCTATTGGCTGAAGGAGAGGAAGGAGCTCCCACAGCAATTGTCTTTCTATATTTTTGAGACCAATAAATTTAGATGAAGAAACATCTTTTCTGAGATGGTTTACTTATTTATTTGGTGTGTGTGTTGTGGGGGATGGAGTAACCCTGGATCTTTGTGACTTCCCAAGTGAGGAATGAGAAGAATGGATGTAAAGATCAGCATGCGGCGGCAGAGATGACTCTCCTCCAGAAGATGAGCTAGTCTCACAGTCAGTCTGATACTTGCAGCTCCCTTGAGCTTCAGTTGACTTCTTCAAAGCCCATGTTGAGCCAGAGCTCTGGGTTGGGCTTTGAGCTACTGAGATAGAGAAGTTGGGGTGCTGACAGCATCAGCTGGTAGCTACCTGCTGGGCCTGTCGACCCTAAAGTTATGACCCCTAGGGGTGTCTCCTGGGCTCTGGTAGCTTTGCTCTATCATGTGCAGCATCTACAGATGGAAGAAACTCAGGACTAACTCTAGCTTCAATGTACAAGTCACTGGAAAATAAACATAGCCATATTTAAATTTTACAGTTGAGTGGCAGTAGGTCCACATGTTTGTGTCTCAGCCATCACTGCTTCCCTTATCAGAGCCTTTCACCATCACTGCAAACCCTCATCAGGGCCTTTCACCATCACTGCTGTCCCTCATCATAGCCTTTTACCATCACTGCTACCCTCATCATAGCCTTTCACCATCACTGCACCCTCATCATAGCCTTTCACCATCACTGCTACCCTCATCATAGCCTTTCACCATCACTGCTACCCTCATCATAGCCTTTCACCATCACTGCTACCCTCATCAGAGCCTTTCACCATCACTGCTACCCTCATCAGAGCCTTTCA
>PVIU01026604.1:0-21743 GCA_004026605.1 Ondatra zibethicus | reverse complement strand
CAGCAATGAGGTTTCAAAGTCAAGAAGCAGAATGAGGATGTGTCTTTGAGGTATTACAGAGGCTAGGGGTGGGGATGGAAGGAAGTAAGGGAAAGGGAACAGTGGAGGGAAGGTGAAAGGGAGGGAGGGAGAGAGGGATAGACAGAGACAGAAATAGAGACAGAGAGACAGATTCTTTATTCATATGGGTATCGACAAGTCATCCAGGAAAATAAACTGGATTCCCAATGGGAAATATTAGTAGAAAGGAATGGGGAACAAAGTGATCTCATGATGAAACTTTCTAGGAACTCTGAGAACTTTATGGTAGACCATAAAGGTATTCCCCCCTCAAAACATATGGGACTTTTTTTTTTTTTTGCTACGGGACTTTTCATATTTACCTATCCTCTCTGCATCCTCAAGAAGTGAAATCCTTGGCAAAGTCAGAATGTGTCTGTGAGAGTCTATCATAGGCTAGTGGGACTATGGGCTGCTGGATGTCCCCATTGCAAAATGGGAGAGAAAGTAGAAGTACACCCTCGAAGACAGTAGCTAACTGGTGACCACATAAGAACTATGAGAAACTTGATGCCTTAACGTCATACTAGGTGACATTAGTACTGCCTGTCAGCTGCAATGTATCTGAATGTTCAAAGAAGAAAAAAGTAGATAATATTCACTGCTTTACTCTCTGGGAAGATAAAAAAGGGAGTTGTTTGCAGCCAAGCACTGGGCTGAGCTCCCGGTGCTTACCTGAAGAGAGAGAGGAGGGATCATATGAGCAAGGGAAATCAAGATCATGATTGGGGAAACCACAGAGACAGCTGCCTCAAGCAAGTGGGAGCTCACAAACTCTGAACTGAGAGCAGGGGATCCTGCATGGGACCGAACTAAGTCCTCTGAATATGGGTGACAGTGATGTGACTTGATTTGTTGAGGGGGGAGGCTGAAAGTGTGACCAGGACTTATCCTGGGTGTATGAACTGGTTTTTTTTGGAGCCCATTCCCTGTGGTGGGATACCTTGCTCAGCCTTGATACATGGGGGAGGTGCTTGGTCCTTCCTCAGGTTAGTATGCCAGACTTTGTTGACTCCCCAAGGGAGGCCTTATACCCTCTGAGGAGTGGATGGGGCTGGGATGGAGGGATGGGGAATGGGAGAAGGGGAGGGAAGGGGAACTGGGCCTAGTATTTAAAAACATGAGTATTTGGGAAATGATTATTAAGTATTTTCTTCAGACATTGAATTTCTGGTATGTGTGAGGAGTATGTGTGAGAGAAAGAAATAAGTGGCAGTGTAAGAACCAACAACCAAGGGAGCAAGATTACTGGACTCTATAGGAAGAGCATCGGAGGGTACAAGTAAAGTAGTTCCTCTCCAGTCCCTGCCTCCTTGGCTGCTTTGGGAATGAGATCCTGAGTCTGGAGAATTCTCAAACAAGTTTTTCATCATTCTATAGGCATGGCCACAAAGGGAGATATTCCTGGACTTGAATGTCCAACTTTCCACTGAAGATGTTTCCAAAATCTTTAAGATCTTCTGAGAGACAGTTGAAGTCCCTAGGGAAGGTGTCTTACAATGGCTATAAGATCCATGCACATTAACATCATTCAGAGCCCAGCTCTGGAGTACTATGAACTTATTTCTGCTAATAGTTTGATCTCACATTCCAAAGGGATCTGAGGAAAGCCTTCTTAAGAGACAATGAGGTTGCAGGGGCAAGGAACACTATTATATATTTGAGTATGGGAGGCCAATTATTCCCTATCCTGTGTGTGTGTGCTTACACACATAAGCATGTGTGTGAGCTTGCCAAATAACGTCTATAGAGTTATAGAGTTAAGATGGAAATTTTCACGAGTTGATTTATCCCTTCCAGAACTGAACTTGGATTGTCAGACTTAGAGAGGTATTTGCCTCCTGAGTCATGTCACCAGCTCCTGTGAGGACAATTTCATTCTGGCATTCTTCTCTATAATTTTATGTACATTGAGGAAAGGGAAAATCTGATAGCTCTCTTCTATTTCATCCATTCTCTGTGTCACATGCTGAGCCATGTGTATTATGGATAACAGAGATGAAAAATGTTTTATCTTAATTTGGTTAAAACCCTCTACAACAGATATAATTTTGTTGAGTAGTTTAACCTCTTTACTGAATCTGCACAATCATAAATTTTGTTTCTGGAAGCCATGAATGCAGTTAACAAACAAGAAGACTTTAACTTCTAAAAACACCATATCTATATTATCAATAATGATAATAACAATAATAGTAATAATATTAATAATATATATCATTAACTGACTATTTTCTTTGATACTTTAGTAACTTAAAAAGTAGTATCAGCAGTTCTCAAAGTGTGCTTCAAGGACCCAGAGTCTCTGAGACTCTTATAAATCTTTTGTTGGTATAGTTTTCCTTTTCTAACTTTCATCATATTTTGGGAGTTTGATGGACATGAACTTATGTAACTCAGCATGGCCTTGAACTTCTGATTTTCCTACCTCTACCTTCTGAGTGCTCAGATTACAGGCTTCTCTTTTCATCTTTCTGTCTTGGAAACATCACAGTTGATTGAATGCATGTATGTATTTAGGAACTTAGCTCTTATTGTATCAATAGAAATTTAAGAATTCAAACTTGCAAAACAATGCTTTTATTTTTGAAAAAATTTAAATTGTATTGATTTTCATAAAAATGTGTAACATGTTAATATTAAACAGGCTTAGTTTATTCTTATTTAAAGGAAAATGATTCATCATGGTCTTTTTAAATTTTTAATGTGCACTATCACAAACATAAACATTTATACTATTGATACAAAATATAATCCGCATAATTAAAAGTCCTTAGGAGTCCACAAGTGTTTTGAAAAGTATCAAGGGTCCTTAAACCAAAGCATCTGAGAACACCTGTTTTGTGTTCATAGGTAAAATATTTAGCAGATATGTAAAGTCTTCCTTATCATTTTCAATTCAAGTAGTAGTAATTAATATGTTATTACACCATTAAGCATAAATAACAATACTACTAACAATAACATACCTTAAATGAATTAACTTATTTTTATAAAAATTTGGAAAGGCACTTATTTCATCAAGCTAACTTCAGAAAATTTAAATTAAGCAAATATGTGCTCTTTGATATTTTTTGCATCCTTCATCAGATCAAGTAAGAAGGGTAGAAATGAACTGCTTTTGACATCATATACCAACAATAATTTCAATGACAAAAGCTATATTTTAGTCATTTTTTCCTATATGTGATTATATGATTCAATTAGTGAAATTTTTCCATATACTTTATATATTATTTAATTAAATACAGACAGACAATAAAACACATAAATAATTATGAAGGGATTAATTTAATATTTCTGAAGTTAACTTTTGGTAAGGCTGTGTCATTTTGGCTTATTAGAAACAGTGATAACAAGTAATATTTGAGTAATGCTATAAATTCCAGGTATTATTTCAGCTAATAAATAGGCAAATATAATGCATGCATTATTTCATCAATTTTTACAAACTTTAAAAATAATTTTAATGGTAATTAATTATTAATACTGTTTAAATATAAAATGAATCTTTAATAAGCATATAAAATTTAACTTAACAGTAGAGAAACAATGGATTCATTAATATGTATTTTAAGTTTTTTGAAAATAGTATACATCACTCCTATGTATATTTTGTTAGAAATAGGATATATTACTATAACTTAAATATTAATGTTATTTAAAGATAAAATGAATCTTCAATAAGTATGTAAAATATACCAACATTATGATTATAGAAATAGTTATTACTCTTGCCATTACTACTCTCATACATTACAGACCTTCACTCATAAATTGTTAGTTATGAATGTTTACCGACTCACATACTATATTTGTGTGCATTATCCCACTCTAATTTAATAAAAACTCATTTATTAAAAGTATTTTACTGCAAAATGTAAGCCTGAGTATTACTGACTTTTATATTTGTTTTTCATTACAAACTCTGTCTACATGCATTATTTTATTCTAGTTTCATAGAATATTCATTTAATGGGATTATTTGATTCCAAAAAAGTAAATTTAGAATAGGCTATGTATAAATTAATTTATATTAGTTTCTAAAATCTTGAATTCAAGCAACACAGATCAATTATGTTCAAACCATCAGATATTATTCGCCAATGACACTCAGGTAGAAATTTACTTTTTAAATCGTTTTTGAATTTATGATGTACCTTCTAAATGATAGTATATTATAATCATTGTTGACTAGACAGCAGTTGTCAAATTGTTTTCATAAGAAAACCTGGTTTGAAAAGCATCTGTAGACACTAGCAGTGTTTGCAAAATTATTATTGTACAGCAGCACAGCAATACAATGGAAAACAACAACAACAAAAAACTATAACCCACAATAGTCACAAAGAGTTTTAGAGTTGGAAGCACTTCCTTTGCCTTTTAAAGTAAGGTCATTGTTGTTTAGAGAGAAAGCAGTCATAACGGAATAATAAACAGATTGTCAAGATCTAGGTAATAAGTGACTGGTGAATGGTGACATGAAAAGGACAAACAGATAAATCTCCTAGGATAGCCTCTCCAACAAAATGAAACTATAGATTAGAAAAATTGCTGTGGGTCTTTGGATATGTCTCTGATATATTTATTTTCAAATAAATCTCCTAGGATAGCCTCTCCAACAAAATGAGACGACAGATTAGAAAAATTTCTGTGGGTCTTTGTATATGTCTCTGATATATCTATTTTTAAGTGTTATTTAATGTGGAGAGGGCATTTTTCAAGGACATCTAGGTGGATCAAGCTGACATGACTAATCCTTTGTCTACTAGTGTGAGTCCCTTGAACACCATAGTGATGAAAGACTGTTATTAGCAAGTAGAGGAGAAGTGGATCTGGGAGAAGTGGGGGACACTGGGAGGAGAGGAGGGAGGGGAAACTGTGGTCAGGACATAATATATGAGAGAAGAAAAATAAAAAGCAAAATAGAGGAACATAGAAAAACAGGATTGCTTCAATTTTCAGATGAGAAATTGTTACTAATATTTGGAGAAGGGGCATTCTGTATGCTTGAGGACTAATTCAGTTATGGTGTTGGTGGTGTGAAAACTTTAAGGAACCTACACTCAACCTGTACCTCAAGGACTTTTAGCTTTGAGCCAAGAAAGAACACAGGCATATATGTATGTGTCTATAAATAGGTATATATGTGTGTGTGTGTGTGTGTGTTTATTTATAGGATAGTGACTGCTAGCATAGTGCTAAGAATTCTTTATATCATATTGAGGAAATGTGATCTGAAAGAAGACAGTAAGACAGAAATCATGAGCAGACTGAGCTTGCAAGAGGAAGGCCAGGGAAACAGAAAGTACACTTGGCCAGAAATGTCTGGGGAAGTGGGCAAGGGAGGTTCTGGTTCATGGGGAGAAGAAATTTTGAGGAGCACTCTTAAATGACCACATTATTATCATAAACTAATGTAGCTTGAGGATGAAAAGAAGCTAACCATAGTGGGGTTAAGAGAACTCTAAAGCACAAAAAAAGAATGGTCACAGATGAGAAGTAAAGGTCTCTAAGGAGACAAAGTGAGATACAATCAGAAAAAAGGACAAAATGGCAGAGCGATATTTTTCCTATGGGATCTGTTGAAAGCATAAATTTGTAACAGTAATTGTCAAGGTCTACACAGAAAGTCAGAAAGTGACAGAAATGAAAAATTACTGGCAAATTAACTGAATTATTGACTGGATCCACGAAGTGATTGATGTTCAGGTAGAAGCTTCACCCCAACCCCTGGCATCCATATACCCAAAGAGTCTGGAATGTTCAGGCGGAAGCTCAGCTCCAAGTCCCTTCCCCCATCTCTCTCCAAACCCTTCTGCATCTCAGAAAACCCGCCAAATGATGACCTCTCTCCCAGAGATGCTCAAGACCACTCCCACAGGGTATTTAAATTTCTTCCCAGAAAGCAGATATGTGGTTTTCCAGTCTTCCTTTCCTGTCTCCTTTCTGGAGGGCTGGAAAATCATCCGAGAATGCTGTACTCATTAAACCTGGGCCTTTTCTAATTTGGTTTGATTTGGTTTGACTTGGGTTGTTGTGTTGGCGGAGAGGATTTTCAGAGTACAGAAACTTTTCAGTTGACATAGATGCTTCTTGATTCCAAGCAGCAACCAGAAATCAAATGAGTTTTTCTTAGAAATAAGACAGCTGAGCACTCATAAGCTACAAAGAAAATATCCTGCTGAGTAAGTGTGAAGAGGTTGGAACAAAGAGACCCTGGGAAAGGATGCACATTTAGGTTCCAAGAGGAAAATAAAGCCTTAGAAAGAAGGTGGACTCAGTTCTCTAATATACACATGGAAGAGACATGATGACTATATACAGAAAAACAGAAATCTAACAATCAAGAGAAACGGGGGATTAAAGGTCAGGGATGAGTTGCTAAGGTCTTTAGAAAGTTCCATTGCCAGTACAAAGTGACTCTGTCTCTTGAAAAGTGGGACTAGAGAAGTGGTTCTCAACCTGTGGCTCGCGACCCTGCTGGAATAATCTTTTTGTATTATGTGTGAAGGTGTGTCTCTGTCTTTCCTCACCTGTCTAAGGAATCGTCTAATTGGTGTATAAAGAGTTGAAGGGTCAATAGCTAGGCAGGAGTGGTTAGGTGGTACTTCTGGGGAGAGATAGGAACTCTGGGAAAGAATCTGGCATGAAGGATTCAACAGTGAGACATGGAGGAATTTAGGCGTACAGTATGGAGAAGAGGTAGTGAGCCACATGGCACAATATAGATTAATGCAAACGGGTTGATTTGAGTTATAAGTGCTATTTGGAGAGAAGCCTAAGATAATGCCAACCTTTCGTACTTAATGAGTTTCTCTCTCATTATTCAGGATCTGATGGTCCAAAGAAAATCTGACTGCATGACCCCATTTGGTAAACCTCTATCATCAAAAATACTTTTTTACATTATGATTCATAACAGCAGCAAAAGTTCACTTATGGAGTAGCAACAAAAATAATTTTATGGTTGGGGTTCACTATAACATGGGGTATTAAAGCATAGCAGCTCTAGGAAGGTTGAGAACCACTGCTCTAGAGGGAGAGGGAAGTAGGGGGAACGACAGGCTTCCATCCAGTGTATTGCAATCTACCGTGAGCACACGGGGGGAAGGTCAGGACTGTTACAAGTCTCAATCTGGGTTGTGTTAAGTTGGAGGTGCTCACAGGGGATCAATAAGAAAATCTTCTTGACTATTTGTGTTCAAAGTTCTGGAGATAGATGAAAGTTAGCCACATAATTTTTCTTAAAAGGTGAAATTATGAAGTCATGATTTTTAGGGGGAAGGTTGGTGACAAAAGAGAAATCTGGAATGTTTTGTGATGGTGTGCTTCTTTTAAAGAATAGTGTTTCTCAGTGGAAACAAAATGGCATATAAGAGACTTCGAAGGAGCCAAGTTATTTTAATATTCTGCTATATTTAAATATTATCTTAATATTCTTAGAAATGGTAACACATTTTTTTTGTGGTTTGGGCAAATGAACCTAGGGCCTTGCCTGGGTTAGAGCCACTTCTCCAGCCCCCCTTTTTTTTGCATTTTGATACTGTTTCACTAAATTCCTCAGGATGGCCTTGAATTTTCTCTGTAACCCAAGCAAACCTTAAATTTGTGATCCTGCCTCAGCCTCCGGAGTGCTTGGGATTATAGACCTGTGTCAGCCGTCCTGGATTTGTGCCCAATTTTTAATTAGCTCAGCAAGTAACAAAGACTAGTGAAGTTCAGAAAAAGCTGATGAGCATCTATCATGTGACACTGTTTCTGTCACAGCTCAAGGTGATTTGACAATAGTTACAGTTCAGGTTGGTGATATAATTTAAACATCCAAATTATTTTTCTGCTGTATTGCACGTATTTATACACACTTATACTAATAACATTTAGAAACACAGAACAAATTTCTAGCAGCAATAACAAAATATTTATAGGTACTTGAAATCAAACAAGAAGTAAGAAGAAACTGTAAGATAAAGAATCCAGGCATTTTATTCAAAATTGGGAATCATGGGTATTGAAATTCCACTTCCTTTGTCCTTTTCCTGAGAGCTTTCCCTAGCTGAACTTTAGGAATAAAGAAGTCAGGTCTGCCGAAAGAACTAGGATAGGGGTGGTATCACCAGAGAAAGAAGGAATCACTGAGTGGAGGAAACCTGAAATTGCCATGCAAATTTCCCTTGAATTCTTGCTTGGCACCTGAGTCTTCTATGAGCAGGACATGGAGCATCATTTAAGAGGTTTAGCATATTTAGAATGATTTTAATATAATCTATTGCAGGGAAAACAGAATTTGTGATTGGCATTATATAAAGAAAAGGGGGCCTAGGACACATCTTGAACATCTCATTAATTGTAGGTGAGAACAAACTTTAAGGGAAAAGTTTTTCTCTTCCTTTTGATTTTCTTTTTCTCTTTTCTTTTGATATAATATCTTACTATGTAGCTCAGGCTGGCCTGGAATTCACTTTGTATTCCGGTATGACCTTGAACTCACAATCTTTTTGCCTTGGTAGCTCTCATGCGGGGCTCACATAGATGCAACAGCACACCCAGCTGGCCCTTTTCTTGAATATATAGCCTGTAATAAATAACTGAAAACAAACCTGCAGCTCACTGTTACTAAAACCGAACAGACCATTCACGGCTTCTTCAATAGCATTTTTACAAGGTTTCTAGAGATACAAAGAAATGAAGGAATATATCGAAGGTGATATTAAGTCAACAGAAACAGATCAATGCATGAATTTAACTGTTACAATGAACAGAGAAGAATTTTATCATAAATATGCTAAATAATCCCCCAGAAATGATAACTGTAGTGTAGAAATGGAAATTTCAGGATGGATGTAAAAATGGAAGAAAATCTTACAAATGTAAGATACACTCTCTGAAAAACTGAATGGGACTGCCAGTAAAAGCAGTAGCTGGTGAATTGGAAAGTCATTGTAAATCATCTAAACTTAAGCAGAATGAGAAACATCACTGAAGTTCTGTGGTGTTGGTGCATGCCTTTAATCCCAGCATTTGGGAGGCAGTCACAGGTGGATCTCTGTGAGTTTCAGGCTAGCCTGGTCTGGTTACATAAAATAAACCCTGTCTAAGTCCCCCCCCCAAACTATACCAAATCAAAACAAACAAAAAAACCCACATCATTGCAAAAAGTTGGATCTATATTTATAGCCTTGACAGAGTTGCAAGACCTCAACTAGCCATCCCATCAAAAGCAACTGTCAAACTTCCTGAAGTATGAGACAACTCTTTTTGGAGTAGAATGGCTTTAAGCAAAACACATAGGCCTATGCTTATGTTTCTACCTGGGTATAAAGTCTTGATTATGGAACAGAGAAGTGGTGCTCAAGTAGAGACTGGCTATCCTGGTGAACAAGGGAGGCAGAGGGCAGAAAGTGCATTGCAATTGCTCTAATTTAGTGAAGAAATGATAGAAGTGAGGGAGACATGCAGAGTGGGAGAGAGGCAAATATCTATACAGGATCCATTCAAGTACCTTCTTGAGGACTAGATTGTTCATATAAAGAGATACTCCTTAAGGACTCATGGAGAGTGGCAGCTATCAAGATAAGAACAGGAAAAAATGGACAAGTTGGCCTAGTTCTAGTTGAAGTCTAACTCAGCCAGAATGATAAAATGTTAAGGCTACCTTACTGGCACTGAAGGCTGCTAACATAAGGGGAAAATGCTCAGTAGTGAGTCTGAATGGATGAAACCTCAGCGGGAGCAAGGAGACCAGTTAGTAAATGAACAGTATGTCAATCTAAAATGTAACACCCTGGAACTGCAAACAATGCATTCTAGACTCTGGGTGATTCCTTATTAAAAACTGAAACTTAATATAATAGGCTTGATTCCATTGTCCTCCAAAGATATTTAATGACATAAAGACAAATGAATGGAAAAATTTAAAGCACAGAATAATGTTTTGTCTCTTAAGCTATCTAGCCTTTCTTTATGAGATCAACAGATACTGGATCATACATTTGTGTTCAAGAGATTGTTTATGCTCATTTTATTTTATCTTAATCTGCCTTACTAAAATTTAACTTATAACACATTAAAAAGCACACAGATTTCAAATATATATTTGAAATACATATTTACAAATATATAAACATATCCAAATAAATATATATTTTAAAAAAACTACATGGATTCAGAGGAAATTCTAGGACATGATAACAAAGAAAGATATAGAAACCAAAAAAATTGAGCAGAAGTATCAGTTGTTCCACAGCGTGAGAAAAATAGGTTTGTGATGAGAGCACCAATCATTAACTGCCTCCCAGAAGAGAAAAACAATAATCTTCTCAAAATAAAACCAATTCTCAAGTATAATACTAGGTAACAATACCCATGTCTTCAAGTAAAGTTATTCAACTTAAAGAAACAAAATATGAAATTAATGAGCACTAAATATAAAAAGTTAATTTAAATAGATTAGGACTTATTGGAGGGCTTGACTAAAAAAAGCAAGTCTCACAGTAGGTATTTTAATATGAATGAAAAAAGTATCATTTGAAAGAGAGCAAGTCAATAGAAGAGCAACCATAAAAAGAGCAAGTAGAGATTTTTGTGTTTATAATATTCAAAACAAATTTAAAAAAACATTATATGACAAGATTGCAAATTTCAGAGGCCTGTAATATCAATGATTAGGGAATAACATCATGAAAAAGAAAAGGAATAAAGGCTGAGATATATGAAATAATATTTAGTGGAGCAACTTGTGTGTTCCTGGAGGGCCAGAGAGGAAAAGGTGCAGCAAACATACTTGAAAATATAGTGTTTAATACTTTCATAAATTGCTGAAAAAAATCTCAACCTAGATTTCTCTGAAGCTCAATAAACTCCAAACATAAAAGACAAACTGTCACACCAGGACAGTTTTCTGATCTAAAAATATAAAATAGAGTGTGTATGACTTGTCTGGCATGCTTTAGGTCTTAGTTTAAGCCTCAGTGCTATGAATATATATTAAAAGATAATGTAATAAAAATTTGAAATCATTAGAAAGAAAAGGAATATTTCATGAAGAAAAGAGAAAATGATTATTTACTCACAGAAAATATGAAGTCGCCAAAATACCCAAATCCAAAAAGTGCACAAAAAAGTAAATAGTCAATCAACAGATCTATTCCTTTTGAGACAAGTTTTCAAAAATGAAGGTGAGATGAAAATATCTTGACTAAATAGCACCAGAAATACTGGTAGATTTCAGTGTGAATAAAATGCTTCAATGAGTCTTTGAGAACACTAACAAGAAAGAGTATGAGCAAGAAACAGTGAAAAATACATATACCTCATTTGAATATAAGTTACATCTGATATAGCAGCTGGACTTGCTGGTACCTGTCTAGAATCTCAATGCTCAGGAAGCAAACTCAGTGGAATCATCAGAAATTCAGTTATTCTGGTCTACATAGTGAGTTTCAGTTTAGCCAGTGCTACATAGGGAGACCCTCTCCTCCCTTCCCCTTTGTGTGTGTGTGTGTGTGTGTGTGTGTGTGTGTGTTTGCCTGTCTGTCTTTCTGTGACTGCATGTACACATTAAACACAGATGATGAAATTAAAATGACTCTACTCTTATAAATTTAGTTTATTTTTGAGTCTGGGAAATAACTAACAATTTATTGGGATCAATTAAGGAGGCACACTTTATTTCCTATCTTAAAAATTTCAGTGCAAGGAGGTGTATCTAAAAGGCAATGCCAGAGTTCAAAAGGTATATTAAGAAATTTATTTACCTGGGTGTGATAGAACCTGTGAGTTTGTGCCTAGCCTCCTCTACATAACAAGAAGAGGAGGATGAGAAGGAGAAGAAGAAGGAGGAGAAGGAGGCAGAAGAGAAAACAGCAGAAGGAAGAAGGTGGTTATTGGGGAAAAAGCAGATTGGGAGTGACATTTATAAAAATAGCAGAGTTAGGACTTCCAATTTTTTTCCTCTCAGTAAAAGAAACAGAAAACCTGAGGAAAAATAGAATTAGCGCTCTAGAATTGTGGAAAGTAATCTAAGAGTAGCAACAAACAGAGGGAACATTGATTCAAGAAAAATGTCTTGCTATTGTCAAGATTCAAAATTTTTGCCATTTCTGTTACCCATATTTGTGGCATCCTTGAATAACAATTGATGGTCCTGATACAGTGGTGGAAAAATGGAGCAGATTTTTCAAATCCAGAAACTCATGTCTGGTATTGTCCTGGAAGACAAACTAAATGCTTTTCTTTGTTGTATTTGCCTAAGAGTTGAATCAGTTCTAAAATATTCCCTCCGAGGGACATTTCTTGAAAACATTTCTGGTAATGGTTCTAACAATGCAGTTGCTAGGGCAATGCCTAACAACTGCATATGAATGGGATAAGCAGAAAGGTGAGGGGCAAAGCTGAAAAGTAATTATTTTCATAAGGATGTCCAAAGCTCCAACACAGTTCTCGTAATTTAGCTCTCTCTGTCTAAGTATGCATTGATTCCTGAGGCTATGATTTGTAAATATCCCACGTTACCTTAAGTTCTCAGTTCTGGCTGACTCTCAGGCTTTCTGAAAGCAGTCTGTTAAAGTCCACAGGAGATTTGTAAACTCTCTAGCTACATGCTGATGATGTGTCCCAACAATAACACAGACTCTGGCAAGGGGGGTTGATTTATTGTTTCCAGGCATGAAAGTAATCTCCATCTTATTACCAATGAGCCACTAAACTAATGAGGCAGAGACTTCATTTACAAAGAATATATACTTTGTACAATTACTCCAGAAAAGTCACTAAACCAACAAAAATCACAATTTAGAATCACATTGGAAACAACAAATCCTAGGGAATAGGGAAACTGTAAATTCCAGCAAGTCATGATTAGCAGTAAAAATATGCTAACCCAAAGAAAGCAAGCATATGGCCAATGCAAAATAAATAAAGCAGCCAGTAAAATCTTCCCCCTAGGGAGCCTAGATATGGAACTTGTCACATAAAGACTTTAACTTTATTTAAAACATTAAGCTAACTGAAGGCAGTCATTAGTATGTTCATAGAACAGAATATTATTCATATAAATAATAAGAAAGTAAGGTATGGCCAACTTATTTCTCAGAAATACAACTGAAAATTATAAAAGAGCAATGGAGGATGGTGATGTAGGTCAGTCATATAGAGCTTGCCTAAGCATACCAAGATGTCTTGGGTTCCATCCTAATCATAGAGGAAGATGTTTCTAGAAATAATCATGGGCGCATAAAGCACAAAAGGAACATTTAGTCAGAAAATTTACTAGTGCTCAATATGAGTAGTGAGATTCTATAGTGTCTAAATAATCTACACGTTATTCTTCCCACCTCTCAACTCAATGAAACAGGAAATCTTCCCTTGACAAATTACAGTCAGTGCACAAGGCTTTCCCACATTCCTAGTTTTACTCTGAAGTATATGTTTCAGGAAGTGCAAGACATCAGTATTCCTTATCCTGCCAAGTAAACTACTAGGTGAGTTCAATGACAGTGAGTGCGGGGACTTCACTGTTCTGCTCAGGCCCCAGTCAGACAATGGCAGCTCTATTTTGTGAATGCTGCTGCTGAAAGGTACAGAGTCCTAAATTGCCATTTTCACAGATCATAAAGCAGTGGTTCCATGTCAAGAGAAGCAAGCCAAAAGACTAACTGTTCCCCAAGCACTCTGTGACTATAGTGCCTTTATTATTCAGAAAACCCCACTAGGATTCCCTATCCCTCCCAATTCTACTTCCCGAATTGTGACACTGAACTTTTATCTTGGGAGAGAATTGACAATAAAGTTAATAGTTCTTAATTTCTCCTCAGAGAAACTAACCTATTTATAGTATAGTTAGGAAAAATTCAATCCCGATGACATTGAAAAACAGTAGAAGATTCCTTAACTCCTTAATAAACTAACTTAGCCACCATAAAGTAAGTCAAAATACACCCACGAGCATGCACACACACACACACACACACACACACACACACACACACACACACACACACACGAAATACTAAGAAGTGAGGAAGGAAAGAAAGGGGCAGAACAAATATTTTTAAAATAATGGCTGAAAATTTCTCAAATTTATTAAAATCCAATAATCTACAAATCTAGGAATTCAATCAACCCTAAGTCATATATATCAACAGAACCACAAAAATATACATCAGAATTAAGCTGCTGAACACAAAAAGAGAAGTAGAAGATTTTAGTTTTAGTAGAAAAGGAAAAAAGGGCTTATCTCATAAGTCATAGTAAGTAACAATTTATATTAACTTTTAGGTGACATTTATTTTAAGTAAAACCAAAGAACCTTAATACAGGTAAATGAGTCATGAATCTATCAGCGAAAGCTGATTAAAGTCCTTAAAGTATTTTTTTTGTAATCAAAGGGAATTTCTCAAGCTCATGGAGTGGTAAGGTGGCTCAATGGATAAAGATGATGCCACCAAGTTTGATGACCAGAGATCATTATCTAGGACACCTATAGCTGAAGGGGAAAAATTGACTACTACAAGTTATCTTCTGATTTCCACACAATTTAGTAGAATGATTACATCCACACATATACTCACAAGTTAATAAATAAATAAATATGACAAAAATTTCAAAAGGAGATTAAGGAGAGATATAGGTAAATCTAGAAAAGCAAAAGTTGAGAATATTTATCACCATCACACTTATTTTACAAGAACCAGTAAAGAATGTTCTTCAAACTGAGAGATTCTAAAGGGTAAAAATAAATCATTAGAAGAAATAAAACTCATTGAAAAGTGTTTATATAATTGGATTATTTGAGTTCTTTTTTGATATCTAGTTTCTTCTCAACTAGATATTTGAGAGAAGACTCTCAAATGGCAGAGAAACAGTTGAAGAAATGTTCAACATCCTTAGCCATCAGGGAAACTTGAAAACAATTCTGAAATTCCATCTTACAGTTTTCAGAATGGCTAAGATCAAAAACACAAATGACAGCTTATGCTGGAAAAGATGTGGAGCAAGGGGAACATTCCTCTATTGCTGGTGGGAGTGCAAAGATGTACAGCCTTTTGGAAATCAATAAGGTTGTATCTGAGAAAATCAGGAAATAATCTACCTCAAGATCCAGCTATACCACTCTTGGGCATATACCCAAAGGATGCTCAATCATACCATAAGGACACTTGCTCAAATATATTTATAGCACCATTATTTGTAATAACCAGAACCAGGAAGCAGCCTAGGTGCCCCTCAACCGAAGAATGGATAAAAAAAAATGTGGTACCTTTACATGATGAGTACTCCTCAGTTGTTAAAAATAATGACATGAGGAAATTTGAAGGCAATTGGATGGAACTAGGAAAAAATCAATATGAGTGAGGTAACTTGGACCAAGAAAGACAAACATGATATGTACTAACACATAAGTGGATATTACCTGTAAAGTACAGGATAACCATACTACAATCCACAGCCCCAGAGAGGCCAGAAAAACAAGTAGGGCCCAAGGCGTGACCCATGGATCTCCCTGGGAAGGCAAAATAGAGGAGATCTCTTGGGTGTGCTGTGGGGGGAGCAGTTGGGGATGGGAACTTGAAGGATTGGGTCATGGATTAGATGAAGGGGGAGAATTGTTGAATGAGGCGAGCGGGCGGCATCCCACCGCCTGGCTAGCTTAACACCCGAAATAATCACACAGAAATTGTATTAATTAAATCACTGCCTGGCCCATTATATCTAGCCTCTTCTTGGCTAACTCTCACATCCTGGTCTAACCCATTTCTACCAATCTGTGTTCACCACGATGTCATGGCTTACCGGGAAAGATCCTAACCAGCATCAGTCTCAGACAGGAGTTCTATGGCATCTGCCACACTGCCTTCTTCCTCCCAGAATTCAGTTCTCCTTTCCCCACCTATCTAAGTTCCACCCTATCAAAAGGCCAAGGCAGTTTCTTTATTCAAGCAATGAAAGCAACACAAATACAGAACGATCTCCTACACCAGAGAATACTCAAAGAGATGTCTGTAAAAGTCGGGGGAGAAACCTAGAGCAAGGAAAACTCCCATGAATCTAGAAGGATGGCCCAAGCTAAGACTCCTGGTGACAGTGGATACCTAGCCTGAACTGGCCATCTTCTGTGATCAGATTGGAGACTACTTCAATTGTCATCAGAGAGCCATCATCCAGTAACTGATGGAAACAGCTATAGAGACCCACAGACAAACATTAAGCTGAGCCCAGAGGATCCTGCTGAAGAGAGGAAGGAAGGATAGTAGGAGCCAGACGGTTCAAGGACACCACAAGAAAACCCCAGAAAACACTAACCTGACTCACAGGAACTCACAGAGACTGAACCAACAACCAGGGAGCTTGCATGGGACAAACTTAGGCCCTCTACATATATGATACAGTTGTGTAACTTGGTCTAATTGAAGGACTCCTAACAATGGGACCAGGGGCTGTCCCTAATGCTTTGGCTGACTCTTGGGAACCTATTTCTCATACTGGATTGCCTTGCCCAGCCTTAATACAAGGGAAGGTGCTTACTTTACTGCAACTTGATCTTCCATGCTTTGTAGAGTCTGGCCCCTTTCTGAACAGAATCAGGAGTGGATTGAGGTAGGGTTTAAGCGAGGTGGGAGAGAGAATGGGAAGAGAGTAGGGTGGGAAAACTGTAGTCAGGATGAAGAAAGAAAGAAGGAAAGAAAAAAATAGGAAAAATGCGTTTCTACAGAAACATTGAATGTTCTAATACTGTAAACATGGTATGTAAATCATTTATGTTTTTAGAATAAGCACTAAATTACGGTTAATTTTTTAAAAAATAAGCAATAGAAAAACATATAAAATATAATACTCAGCCGGGCGGTGGTGGCACACACCTTTAATCCCAGCACTCAGGAGGCAGAGGCAGGTGGATCTTTGTGAGTTCGAGACCAGCCTGATCTACAAGAGCTAGTTCCAGGACAGGCTCCAAAGCTACAGAGAAACCCTGTCTCAAAAAACAACAACAACAAAATATATATAATACTCAAAATTCAAAATGTATTAAGATTTTTTCCTGTGTCTTGTTCATGTTTTTATGATCAATGTTCAGTTGCTATCATTTCAAAATAATTGATATAGCTAAAAGATGTGTTTTGCAACTAAAAGATGAGTTTATAGTTACTCACAGTAACTACAAAGTAAAAATATGTACTAGACACATCAGCAATAATAAGCAGAAGTGGGCTGGGGAGATGGCTCAGTGGTTAAGAGCATTGCTTGCTCTTCCAAAGGTCCTGAGTTCAATTCCTGGCAACCACATGGTGGCTCACAACCATCTGTAATGAGGTCTGGTGCCCTCTTCTGGCCTGCAGACATACACACAGACAGAATATTGTATACATAATAAATAAATATTTTAAAAAAATAAGCAGAAGTTGAAGCATACCTCTAGAGTTAATTATCATGGGAGAAATTTTCGAGAGGAATAAGTAACTACATTAAAGCTACAAAGCATGTATGAAACAGCACCTACGGATAACGACATTAAATGTAATGTCTAGTTCAAAGACATAGAATGACTGTATGGATAAAAAAAAATGACTTCATCTATAAGTTCAAGCATATATTGAAAGTAAAGGTACAAAAAAGATTTTGCATTGTAAATTAAATACAAAAGAAATATATACCAAACATATAAGTAGAGTGGCATTTAATCCAAACAAAACAAAAAAGAAATAGAGAAGAACATTATATGATGGTAAATGGATCAATATTATGTAGTATACATTTGAATATATTATGTATATGTGGATAATATGGAATAAAAGGAATAAAAGTATTTGTTTTTATATCAGAATACCTAAGTGTATAAAGCAAATGTTAATAGACCTAAAAAGGTAGATAGTCTTATCCTATAATAATCACTAAGCACTATATAACCTCACTTTCTTCGATGGACAGATTATTTAGACAGAAAAAAAAATCATTAAAAGTAAGAATGACTCCAGCAAAGTGAATATGTATCATAGGACAAATGAACCTTAGGATATCTACAGAACATTTAACAACTGCAGAATATACAATTTTCAAAGTATATGGGACATTTTTAAAGACAGAGTACATCATAGGCTAGAAAAGAAACCTCAATTTATAAAAGTCATATTGAGTATCTATTTCTGACCAATGCAATGGAAATAGAAATTAAAAACAAAGAAAGATTTGGAAACTATAAAAATCCAAGGAAATTAAATAATTTTCTCTTTCAAAAATTTATTTATTTTTTATTTATGTGTATGTGTCTGCATGAGCCTATATATGTACACCGCATGCATAGAGGAGCCTATGGAGACCAGAAGAGGACATTGGATTCCCCTAGAACTGGAGTTATAAGCAGTTGTGAGCAGTCATGTGAGTGCTGGGAACCAAACACAGGTTCTCTGTAAGAGAATAAACTTCTCTGGTCACTGAGCAATCACCACTTCCAACAATTTATTCTTGAAGAAGTAATATATCAAAACCAGAATTTCAAAACCAATGAAAATAGAAATACAACATACAAAAAACTGGGAAAGAAGGAAGTTTATAACTATTGGTGCCTACATATAAAACAAAATAATTTCATAGATGTTTTAATTGTCAAAAAAGCTTGAAAATAGTATGAAATAGTCAAATATATTAGTGAAGAAATAGAAATTCTGAAAGTAAGTACACATCTACATCAATGCATCTTTAAGAAAAATAAAACAACATTAATCAGTGAAAGACTAAATTGTGCTGGAAAAATGGGATGTCCACATGCAGAAGTATGAAACTAGCTCTCTATTGTCATGTGAAAACTCAACTAAAAATGGATTAAATAGTTAAATACTACACATGAAACTACATAAAGAAAACAGGAGAATGTTTTGGAATATTGGATTTAGGAAGTCACTTGGAGCAAATGCTAAAGTATAAGAAGCAAAAGTGGAAATATTTAAATGGGTTTATATCAAATTTTATTTTAAAAATCTGCACAGTATACAGTTAAGAGAAAACTTAGAGAATTCAAGAAATGACTTTCAAACAATATATCTGACAAGAAGTTAATAACCAGAATGGACAAGGAATACAAACAATGCAATAGCAACATTAGAAACCCCTAATTAAAAAATTTCTTAAAGGAATTGAAAACAGTCACCCAGATATTTCAGAACCTACTCATCATCAATAACCATAAGGAAAATGCAAAGAAAAGCCTCAGTAATAATGTTAGGAGGTTTATAAGGAAAAAGAAAAAAGATAGCAAATGGTGATGAAGGGGTGGAAAAATGGGAACCCTTACATGTAGTTATTGCAAGTGTAAATTGGTATAGTCATTAAGGAAAACAGTATTGAATTTCCACAGGAAATTAAAATTGAATTAAATTAAAAATATGAAATAGCAATATTATTACTGGGTATATTTCTTAATGAGACTAAATGAGTATATCAAAGAAACATTTGCATTTCCACATTATTTGAAACACTGCTCATAATAGCCAAGAAATAGAAACAGCACATGCACATGGTCTGATGAGTAATTACAGAAGTTTAATGTCTGTTCATGATAGTACAATATAGGGATGTGATCTTGGTATTTGCAACAAAATAGATGGGACTGAAGATTACTGTGCTTAATGAAATAATCCAAACACAGAAAGACAATGATGTAAATCTCATTCAAATGCTGAACTTAAAAATTGCTGATTGTATTAAACTTGAAAGTAAAGTAGAGAGAATAGGAGGAAATAGGAAAAATATTGATGCTGTCATTGATATGAAAAATTAGATTCTTCTGTTGAGAATTCTTTGTTTAGCTCTAAGATAAAAAACACTGAAGACAGCTATTGTTGGAGAAGATGTAGAATAAAGAAAACACTCCACTGCTGGTGGGAGTGCAAAATTTTATGGCTTCTTTGGAAATCAATATGGCAGTTTCTTAGAAAATTTGGAATCAATCTACCTCAAGACCCAGCTATACCACTCTTGGTCATATATCCAAAGGATGCTCAATCATAGCACAAGGATACCTGGTCAACTACGTTCATTGCAGTATGATGTGGATTCTCCTCTGTATGCTATGGATATGTTTTATTGCCATTAATTAACCAAGAAGTTGCTTTAAGACAATGGCTTAACAAAATATAGCCAGACTGTAAAAGATATATATAGAGAGAAAGTAGACAGAGTCAAAAAGAAGCCATGAAGCCATGTAGCCACCATAGGAGACAGACGCTGGATGAAGGAAAGAACCTTACAGATAAGCCATAATCACTTGGTGATACATAGATTAATAGAAATGGATTAATTTAAGATGTAAGAGCTAGTTAAGCATCACTAGAGTGTTGCAATTAATATAGTTTGGTGTAATTATTTTGGGTCTGGGCGGCCGGGAAATGAACAAGCAGTCTCTGCCTACAGCAATATTATTTGTAATAGCCAGAAACTGGAAACAACCTAGATGCCCCTCAATGAAAGAATGGATGAAGAGCCGGGCGGTGGTGGTGCACGCCTTTAATCCCAGCACTTGGGAGGCAGAGGCAGGTGGATCTCTGTGAGTTTGAGGCCAGCCTGGTCTACAAGAGCTAGTTCCAGGACAACAGGCTCCAATGCTACATAGAAACCCTGTCTTGAAAAACCAAAAAAAAAAAAAAAAAAAAGAATGGATGAAGAAAATATGGTATAGCTACACAATGGAGTATTACTCAGCTGTAAAAATTAACAACAGTATGAAATTTGAAGGCAAATGGATGGAACAAGAAAAAATCATCATAAGTGAGGTAACTCAGACACAGAAAGACAAACACTGTATGTACTCCCTCATAAATGGATATTAAATGTAAAACAAAGAATAACCAGGCTACAACCCAAAGCTCTAGAGAAGTTAGGTGACAGGAAGGACCTTAAGAGGGATGAATGGCTCCCAGTTAAGGGGACATATGTGAGATCTCCTGTGTAAACTGGGGGCAGAGAGATGATAGAGGGGAGGGGAGGGGGGATGAGAACATGGTACTAGATGATCAAGTTGGGGGAGGGATGGTGTAGGACAGTAATGAAAGTGATATCTTGACAGAGGGAGCAATTATGGGGTTAGGGAGAAACCTGGTGCTACAGAAATTATCAGGAATCCACAAAGATAGTCCTAGCTAAGATTGAACTGGCCTTCGTCTGCAATCAGATTGCTAAATACTCTGTCATCATAGAACCTTGATCCAGTAACTGATGGGAGCAAATGCAGAGATTCACAGCCAAGCACCAGGCTGAGCTTTGAGAGTCCAGTCAAAGTGAGGGAGGAGGGATTATATGAGCAAGTGGGGGTCAAGATGATGATGGGGATACCCACAGAGACAGCTGAACCATGCTTGTGGGAACTCATACACAATAGATCAACAGCTGGTGAGCCTGCATGGGACCAAACACTAGGCCCTTTGCATTTGGGTGACAGTTTTATAGCTTGGTTTGTTTGAGGGGCCACTGACATTGGGACCAGGATCTATCCCTGGTGCATGAGCTCAGTTTTTGGACCCCATTTCCTATGTTGGATGACATGCTCAGTCCTGTCTCAACTTAATGTGCTAGGCTTTGTTGACTACCCATGGGAGGTCTTACCCATATGGAGGAGTAGATGGGGCATGGGTTAGGGGGAGTTGGGGGGAGTGGGAGGTGTGGAGGGAGGGAGAAATGTAGTTGGTATATAAAAT
>PVIU01026603.1:0-21752 GCA_004026605.1 Ondatra zibethicus | reverse complement strand
TTCCATTTCTTTAAGGTAATTTCTCAATTCATCTTTAATAATTTCAGATATTATCTTGTGGTTATTTTTTAGATCATTTTCTTCTGGGTCATCCATATTTGGTTGTTCTGGGCTTACTTTTGTAGGGTCTTTGGGTTTCACTGGTATTGTGTTGTTCTTTGTGGTGTAGCTTGTGATCCTACCTTTTCTTCTCATCTTTTCCTCTAATAGGTGTGGATGGTGGTGTCTAAGATTCTGTTGAATAATTTCCTATGTGTCAGCAGATCAAAAGCTAAGATAGTTTTCCTAGTGGTACAGTCAGTGTCCCAGTTCGAATTACTTCGTTGGTTATTCCTGTTCCTGGAAGTAGCTCAGTGTTCCCGTATTTTGATCTGCTCTCTTGGAGTTTGCTGTCTCAAGCCTACTTTGGTCTAGGCTGCTGGCTTTGATCTGTTTCTGTAAATATTGGTCCTCTTGCTGAAATCCCTTGCTTGGAGTTAGACCTGTTCTGGTGGAGATCGCTGGTTTTGGATCTGGTCGCTGGGTCAATCCTGATCCACTCGAGTCTGGGGACCGGGTTGACTCCTATCTTCTGCTCCTGGTGGAGCCCGTTCTCTCCTTGTCCTGGGTAGCTGGTTCAGTCCCAGCCTGGTTCCGGTGGAGGTCGCGGGCTCTGAGTCGGGTTGTTGGCTCAATCAGTGTCCCAGGACTGGGTTGGCTCCCAGGGCTGGATTTGCTCCTGGCTTCTCACAGAGATATATTTCTGATGGATAGGTATTCTTTAAATCATGGTGCAGCTGCTGAGCTGACACGCTCTCTCTCCACATGAGAGCCCAAGGCGCAGTGCTGGAGAGACTGTGATTTCTTTCTGAATTGCCTTTCTTTAGTTATTGGCTATTAGTTTCTCTTTGAAACAATCTACCCAAGTCTCTAAAATGTTGTGTGTGTGTGTGTGTGTGTGTGTGTGTGTGTGTGTGTGTGTGTGTGTAGAGGTCAGAGGACAGTTTTGGGGAGTCAGTTCTCCTTCCATCATGTGAGTCCCAGGGATGAAGCTCAGGTTACCAGACTTGTGCTATTACCTATTACCAGCCCTTTGTCTAATTTTTTTTGACTTAAAGAACGTCTTGATCTATTGTGGGTATAAGCCTGTAACCCATACCTCCCCCTTTCTGTCTCTTTCTTATGAAACTGGATCCCTTTCCTAGTTCTAATATTGCTGAAAAACACATTCTTTCCCTCCCTCATTTTGCTTCTTTTAGTTTCAGCTATGTTTAGGGAAAGCCTGAAAATTCCACCACAAGTCAATATGCTTTCATTTTGATAAGTTGTAAAGGACTTTTTATTCAATTAAGAGCTTTTGTTGAGAATTGCTTGATGAGCAGATTAAATTTATTTTAAATTATAAAATCTATGAATGATAAGGTTTCAATTTTTCAGGCTCGCCTCAAGGAACTGGAGCAAGAAGCCCATTTTGTTGCAGGAGAACAGTTTCTTATAATGAGTAATAATCAGCTTCGTGGGGTAAGACTCAATTTTATTTGTTTGTTTTGAGACAGGGTCTAATTCTGTAGCCCACACTTACTCAGTAACCTAGGCTGTATGCTAAGTCCTCTTGCCCCATCTTCCAAAGTACTGAGATTAATGCCAAGGACAACCATACCTGGCTGGTAATGTTAAGTTTTGTCCTTTCAAAAACATTGTCTTACTCACGAATTAAAAGATGGTTCATTCTGAGTTTATAATATTGTCTGAAAGTGATATGTTATTCATGTTCTCACAAGTATAAACATTTTGTGATACATTAAGTAAAAGTTCTTCTAAAGGAGCTAAGCCTCTTTTCAGTGTATGTCTTCAGGCCAGTGGCTGTAAATGTGATGGTTATGTTCATTTTCTTGAATCTGAATCTTTCTCACACATATGTATTGCTTTCGTTGAAGATCCTCTTTGGCAAGTTGAAGCTGCACCTGTTGAGTCAGAAGCAGCATCTTCCCAGAACTGGGCTACAGAAACAGCTGTCCACATCAGAGGCCATGGTAAGAGTTCAGCTTATCTTTCTGACATGCTTTCTTCTGTGATGGCAGCAGACCCTGTAGATAAAGTGCAAGGTTAGGCTCCTGCCTGTGTACCAAGAGATGGGCAGGTAGCTGCCCTCCAGGAACATCTGACAGGCTGTATTTCTGGCAAAGGATAATTTGATGCAATTTTGCTCTTTTTAAGAGTGTGTGTTGTGTATTTATGCATGTGAGAGAGTGTATGTGTGTGTGTGGTGTGAGAGATAGTGTATGTGTATGTATGTGTGTTTGTGTGTGTGTGTGTGTACATATTTGTGTGTTTGTACAGATGACTGTAGGTGCCTATGGAACACTGGAGAGAGGTTGGATCCAATGGAACTGAAGTTTCAGGCAATTGTGAGCCACTCAGTGTGGGTGCTAGAAACTAAACTTGAGTCCCTTGTGAGAGCAGCAGCCACTCTTAGCCACAGAGGCATTCATTGCTCTGGTTTCTGAACCTGACTCTTTACATAGCTTCTGGGGGCTCTAATTCAGGTTGTTAGGCTTGTGTAACAAGCACTTTCAGCCATTCAGGTAACTCCTTGGCCCAGTTTTGCTTTTTGTTTTGTTGTTGTTTTTAGTTCAAGAACAATTTTGCTAGTGTTTAGAAGAAAACAGAGCAGATAAGCCAGAAATCTCAGAAGCTGGCAGAAGGCGGGGGCAGAGAAGAGGAAGAGAGAAAATCAGGCCTTTTGAGTTAGGCATGGGGGTCAGCAAGCAGCCAAATGGCAGACAAGCAGTCACATGGCAAAGGGATAATTTGACTTTTTCTGTTTTGTTGATCTCCTTTTCCTTTTTATTCCTTTTTATTTTTGTCTTAATAATCTAAGTAAGACTCTAGGCACTATACTGGTAAAGAGTTGTGATAATAGACACTCTTGTCTTGTTCTGACTTTAATATAATGTAGCTATAGGTTTTTTATATATGGCCTTTATTATATTGAGGTATGCCTCTTCTGTTTCTAGTTTCTTGAGAGCTTTTATCATGAAGAAATCTTGAGCCTTGTCAAAGATACTTTCTTTATCCATTGACATAACCATGTGATTTTTGTTTGTTTTATTGTATGATCTTTGTATCCCCAAAATGAAGCCAACTTGGTCATGGAGCATGATATTTCAATGTGTTGTTAAACTTGGTTTGCAATTATTTTATAGAGTTTTGTGACTATATTCATCAGGGGATCTTATTGTAGTTTTTTTAATTGTTTTTGCTATGCTCTTAATCTGGTTTCAGTATCAAGGAAATACTGGCTTCACAAAATGAATTTTGTAGTATTTTTTCCCTTTCTAATTTCTAGAACAGATTGAAAAGCATTAACTCTTCTTTAAAGGTTTGGCAAAATTCTGCAGTGAACTCAACATATCCTGGGCTTTTCATTTTTTTCTTTGTGTGTGCAGTATGTATTACATGGTCCATACATGCCAATGTGCAAGTGTGTGTACCATGTGTGCACATGCATGGGCACATGCAAAGTGTCTTCCTCTATAATTCTGGAACTTAGTACTTTAGACAGGGTTTCTCACTGAACCAGAAAGCTCACCATTTCTGCTAGATTGGCTGGCCAGAAAGCTCCCAGGATCCACCTGTCTCTGACCTCAATGCTGGGGTTCCAGGCACACACAGCCGTGCCTGGCTTTTTATGTGGGTGCTGGGAATTTGAGTTCAGTTCCTCATACTTGTACAGGAACTAAGCACTCTTACCCATTAAGCCATCTCCCCTAGTCACACTTCTTGAGTTTTTCTTGGGTAGGAGATTCTATATTACTGTTTCAATCTTATTGCTTGTTATGGAACTGTTTGTTTATATCCTTTTAGGTTTGTTTGAGTAGGTTGCATGTATTTAGGAATTTATCCTCTATTTTAAGAGTTTCCAGTGTTTGGGGATGTAAGTTTTCAAATTATTCCCTAATGCTCTTCTGGGGCTTATAGATATCACCCCTTTTCATCTTTAATTTTGTTCATATGGGTCTTCTTTTCATTTCTTTTGATTGGTTTGGCTAAGTATTTGTTGATCTTATTTATTTTTTAATTATTTTGATGATATTTCACATTGTTCTTTTAGTTCCCATTTCATTTATTATTTCTTTTCATCTATTGCTTTTGGACTTGACTTGTCCTTATTTAATGTATCTTGAAGTACATTATTAAATGATTCATTTGAGATTTCTCTGAGCTTTTAATACGAGCACTAAGATTTTTTTTTGAGCACTAAGATTTTAATAAGGAAAATGTGGTACATTTACACAATGGAGTATTATTCAGTTTTAAAAAACAATGACCTCATGAAATTTGCAGGCAAATGGATGGAACTAGAAAAAAAATCATTCTGAGTGAGGTAACCCAGACCCAGAAAGACAAACATGGTGTGTACTCACTCATATGTGATATTAGAAGTAAAGTACAGGACAACCAGCCTACAATCCACAGCCCTAGAGAGGCTAGATAACAAGGAGGGCCCAAAGAGAGATGCATAAATTTCCCTGGGAAGGGGAAGTAGAAAAGATGTGACTTAATTTTCATTTGATTCCAGGAACTCTTTAGTCTTCTTGATTTCTTCAGTTACCCATTATCCATTCAAGAGTATAGTGTACATTCTTTGTATATTTGTATAGTTTCTCATGCTATCAATTTCTTATTTTATTTAAAATGGTGTGACATGATGCAAGAAATTGTTTTGATTTTTTAATATTTTAAGACCTATTTAATAGCTTAAAATGTGACTTATTTTAGATAAAGGTCCATGAAATGCTAAAAGGAATGAGTATTCCGTTTGATAGAATGTTCTGTAGATGTCTGTTATGTCTACTTGACCTTTGGTGCAAGATTAGACTCTGAAGTTTCTTTGTTGGTTTCTACTCAAGATAACTCCTCCTCTGCCGCTGAGAAACTGGGTAAATAGTTCTGTCTTTCACTGCTTAGCCTTTTTTAATCCAGACTTTTCACTTGTTGTGCTGGCTAGTCTTATGTCAACTTGACACACAAACTAGTGTTATCTGAAAGGAGGGAACCTTAATTGAGGAAATGCCTCCATAAATCAGGCTGTAAGGCATTTCTTAGTTAGTGATTGATGGGGGAGGTCCCAGCCTATTGTAGGTGGTGCCACCCCTGGGCTGGTGGTCCTGGGTTTTATAAGTAGACTGATAGCCTTTGTGTCAGCTTCTAGCTCCAGGTCCCTGCCCTATTTGAGTTCCTGTCCTGACTTCCTTCAAAGATGAACAACAATACAGAAGTATAAGCAGAATAAAACCTTTCCTCCTTGTTGCTATTGGGTTGGTACGATAAATAACCAGGCCAGCTCAAGAATAGCAATTATATTTTAATGGTTATAAGGGGAAACTCACACTACAAGAGTGGGAGGTCCGACTTCCTATCTGTCCGGTGGGAGCCACGCAGAGAGAGCACGCACCTGGGTTTTCCCAGGTTTTTCCTCCTGGGATCCAGATAGCCATACCTTAACTAGATGTGATTGGTTGACAGAGTTTCCCTATCACCTCCTCAACTTGCTTTTTGGTCATGGTGTTTTCAACACAGCAATAGAAACCCTAACTAAGACACTTGTCCTGTGATCTCTTGTGCTTCCTGGTGTACCCCCCCCCTTTTTTAAAATCTCTTCAATTTAGAGTATATCCTCATTTCCGTCACTTTTCTCAGCACCTGACATCACACAGAAGTTGTTTCTAATTAACCATCTTGGCACACCTCCTGAAGCTTTGTTCTTCAAACAAACTCATTTTTGGTTGTTTGTTTACTGAGATTATAGGTGTAAGTCACCCTACCTGGTTTAAAGCAAAAAAAGTTTTTGAGACAGGGTTTAACTCTGTATAGCCCTGGCTGTCCTGGAACTTGCTCATAAGCCAGGCTGGCCTCAAACTCACAGAGATCTATCTGCCTGTGCCACCTGAGTGTGGGAGGAACACACTTTTAAAGAGTAGCAAGACTGCAGTGTACTAAGTGGCAGAGTATAACTAGATGCTCAAAGCTGACAAATAATTTCATTGAAGAGATATGGATTGGAGTGAATAAGCAGATTCAAACTGTTGTGCAAAAGCAGTGACTGAAGTGCTGGTTTGGGTTTCCTGAGCCCTCCAGCTTTTGACTTTGTGATGGGGAAAGTTGTGTCCACTCGTCTTAGTCCAGGCTAGCACTTAGATCAAAGGACCATGGGAACCTGTACTTGATGACTGCTCACATTTAGCTCTTGAAGGTCACTGGAAGGCTATAGGAAAATGACGGTCTCCCATAGAGGATGTTCTTCCAAGGTCTTGATCAAAAGAGATCACAGGACAAGTATCTTAGGTAGGGTTTCTATTGTTGTTTCAGAAACACCATGACCTCCTTCCTTCATATCCTGTTTTTATTACAGTCCTGGATAGGCAGTGCAGAATTGAGGGGAGGATTCAGCTTAGTCACCATGCTTACCTTACCTAAGTGTGCTTTGATTTCCAGGTCTGTAAAGGAAGTAATATATTGTATTTTCACTACTAGGACCATGTGAGGCTTCAGTGAGCATATGTATGCCTGTGTGTTCCTAGCGTTACTAAAGATGATCTGACAGGACAGACTGCCAAAATATCAGTAATATCTGGAGTCATCCTTGACCTTCTTCCCGCCCCACTCTCAGCAATCTCTGTGGTTTCTTCCTGCAAAACGTGTTGTGAATCTGCCTCCTCCTTCCCATCCTCACTTTATCACCTTGTCCTCTGTTGCTTAGGTCACTCAAGACCTCCTCACCAGAGTCCCACTGCTACATCTACATGTTAAAGCTATAGAAACATCATGGTGCTGCCCTGAAAACACTTGCCATGTCTTCCCATCATTTGCAGCATCACACAAAGCCCTAGACCATGTCTCCAGTCCATGGGTCTGGGTCTAGCCTTTGGCTGTGGCACTCCTATCCGAACACCAACTGCCCTTGATTTTCACTACAGACTTTTTTTGATAGGCCCTAGACGGACAGCAGATTTTTGCCTGATAGTTTATAATTGTCAGCTTAAATATCATTTTAAGAATATCCTCTTAGCTGGGTGTAATGGCTCATGCCTTTAATCCCAGTACTTTGGGGCAGAGGCAGGCTGATCTCTGTGAGTTCAAGACCAGCCTAGTCTACAAAGCAAGTTCCAGAACAGCCAAGGCTACACAGAGAAACCCCCCTACACACACAAAAAAAGAATACTCTGACTGTAGTAAGGTCCATAGGCACTTTCTATGTCTGTGTTATTAATTTTACTTTCTACGTATAACTTGCCATTATCTAAATTTATCTTGGCTATTTACTTTCTTAATCGATAGAATGTAATCAAAGTCCTCAATTTGTTTTCAGAATGAAAATAGCCTAATATTAGTGTTCAATGAGGCTGCTTCAAATGCTTGATCACCAGGCATTAAGGTAGCAGGTATTCCTGAGAATCGAGTCCTGTCTTGTCAAGGATACTCTGTCTCAGATCTTACCTCTATAAAAGAGAGATAGGCAGTGTGCCCTAAAGCTCTAGCAGTTTGCCAACTGAAAAAGTCACTTCCTATGTGTTTGCTCTACTTAGATGTTTTTACCCGGTTGAAAATTGTGGTAGTTTGAAAGAAAATGGCACTGGGTGGTGGTGACACACGCCTTTAATCACAGCACTTGGGAGGCAGAGGCAGGCAGATATCTGTGAGTTCAAGGCCAGCCTGATCTACAAAAGTGAGTTCAGGACAGCCAGGGCTGTTAGATAGAGAAACACTGTCTCAAAAAACAAAAAGAAAGGAAGGAAGGAAGGAAGGAAGGAAGGAAGGAAGGAAGGAAGGAAGGAAGGAAAAAAAGGAAGGAAATGGCCCCCGAAGGGAGTGGCATTATTAGGAGATGTGACTTTGTTGATATGGAATGTTTGTAGGTATGTTCTTACTGAAGGGAGTGTGTCACTGTGGAGGTGGGCTTTGAGGGTTCATATATGCCCAAGTCACACCTAGTGACATAGTCCAATTCCTGTTGCCTTCTGATCAAGATGTAGCTAGCACCATGATTATGTGCATGCCAGCATGCTCCTTGTCATGATGATAATGGACGGAACCTCTGAACTGTATGCAAACACGCCCAGTTAAAAGTTTTCCTTTATAAGCATTGCTGGGTAGTGTTGATGCATGCCTTTAATCCCAGAACTCAGGAGGCAGAGGCATGTGGATCTCTGTGAGTTCGAACCCAGCCTGGTCTACAGAGCAAGTTCCAAGACAGCCAGAGCTGTTACACAGAGAAACCCTGTCTTGAAAACCAAAAAAAATAAATAAGTAAAAAAATAAAGAGTTGTCGAGGTCATGGTATCTCTTCACAGCAATAGAAACCCTAACTAAAGTTGGTACTGGGTTCTAGGGTATTTCTGTGATAGACTGGGTCATGTTTTTGTTTGAAGAAATATGGACTTTGGGAGTTTGGGTTAGGAAAGCAGTGGAATGCTTGTTAAGCACTGCTTAATTAGCCATACTAGTAGGAGCATGGAAGACAGAGGTGCTAAGAGTTAGGTGAACTGGGGTTGAACTGACTCAAGAGGTTTCAGAGAAGAATTTGAGTATGTTGCCTAGAGATCATTCTTGCGATATTTTGGTGAAGAAAGTGGCTGCCTTTGCCCTTGTCCAAAGTGTCTGTCTGAAGCTAAAGTGAAGAGTTTTGAGTTAATTCCGTTGGCATTAGAAATCTCAAAACAGCCTAGTATGCTCTCTTATGTTTATTAGTGGTAACTCTAATGAAGATTTATAATGAAAAGGAGCAAGGATAAATTATAAAATAAATTTTTTTTTTAATTTATTAGATTTTTTTTTAAAAAATACCAATCCAAATTCCTACTCCCTCCCCTCTTCCCATTCCCTCCACACACCCTCCCATCCCATCCTCATCTAATCCAAAGAGAGGGTAAATCACATTGCTTTGTGGAAGGTCCAAGGCTCCCCCCTACTATATCTAGGCTGAGCTAGGTATACATCCAAAGAGTGTAGGATCCCAAAAAGCCAGTACATGCAGTAGAGATAAATCCCAGTGCCACTACTAGTGGCCCCTCAGTCTGCCCCAGCCATGCAACTGTCAACCACATTCAGAGGGACTAGTTTGGTCCTATGTTTCTTCCTTCCCAGTCCAGCTGGAGTTGGTGAGCTCCCATTAGCTCAGGCAAACTGTTTCATGGATGAACCCTCATGGTCTTGACCTCTTTGCTCATATTCTCACTCCTTACACTCTTCAACTGGACCCTGGGAGCTCAGTTCAGTGTTCTGATGTAGGTCTCTGCCTCTGTTTCCATCTGTTGTTGGACAAAGGTTCTATGGTGACATTTAAGATAATCATCAGTCTGTTTACAGGGCAAGTCAAGATTGGGCCCCCTCTCCTCTATTGCTTAGGATCTTAGGCAGGGTCATCCTTGTCGATTCCTGGGAATTTCTCTAGAGCCAGGTTTCTGCTAACCCTATAATGGCTCCTCTTTCCTTGCTCTCATCTCTGTCTTTCCTCCATCTCGACTATCCCATTCCCCCAAGTTCTCCTCAACCCTCTCCTTCTCCCCTCCTCTTTCCTTTCTCCCCCAACCCCCATGCTCCCAATTTTGTCAGGCAATCTTGTCTGTTTCTAATTTTCAGGTGGGTCTATATATGTTTTTCTTGGGTTCACCTTAGCTTCTCTAGGATCATGAACTATAGGCTCATTGTCCTTTGTTTATAGCTAGTATCCACTTATGAGTGAGTACATACCATATTCATCTTTTTGGGTCTGGGTTATCTCACTAAGGATAGTGTTTTCTAATTCTATCCATTTGCATGCAAAATTCAAGATGTCATTTTTTTTTTACCACTGAGTAGTACTCTAATGTGTAAATTGCCACATTTTCTTTATCCATTCTTCATTTGAGGAGCATCTAGGTTGTTTCCAGGTTCTGGCTATTACAAATAATGCTGCTATGAACATAGTTGAACAAATGCTTTTGTAGTATGATTGAGCATCTTTTGGGTATATGCCCAAGAGTGGTATTGCTGGAACTGCTGGATCCTGGGGTAGGTTGATTCCCAATTTTCTGAGAAACGCCATACTGATTTCCAAAGTAGTTGTACAAAAAAAAAAAAAACAAAACCCAAAACAACAACAACAATAACAACAAAACCAGGGCCAGATGGTTTTAGTGCAGAATTCTACCAGAACTTCCAAGAAGAGCTAATACCTATACTCCTCAAAGCGTTCCACATAATAGAAACAAGAAGGGACATTGCTAAACTCTTTTTATGAGGCTACAGTTACCCTGATACCAAAACCACACAAAGACGCAACCAAGAAAGAGAATTACAGACCAATCTCACTCATGAACATGGATGCAGAAATTCTCAATAAAATACTGGCAAACTGAATCCAAGAATACATCAAAAAAATCATCCACCATGATCAAGTCAGCTTCATCCCAGAGGTGCAGGGCTAGTTCAACATACAAAAATCTATCAATGTAATCCATTATATAAATAAACTGAAAGAAAAAACATGGTAGAATTTGGGGTCACTTATGTACACTATCATATCATCTGCAAATAACAAAAATTTGCAGATTTAATCTAATCATTTCATTAGATGCTGAAAAAAACATTTGACAAAATCCAACACCCCTTCATGATAAAGGTATTGGAGAGATCAGAGATACAAGGATCATATCTAAATAAAAGCAATATACAGCAAGCTGACAGCTAACATCAAATTACATTGAGAGAAACTCAAAGTGATTCCACTAAAATCAGGAACAAGACAAGGCTGTCCACTCTCTCCATAGCTCTTTAGTTCTTGAAGTTTTAGCAATAGCAATAAGACAACAAAAGGAGATCAAGGGGATTCAAATAGGAAAGAAAGAAGTCAAATTTTTGTTATTTGCAGATGATATGATAGTGTACATAAATGACCCCAAATTCCACCAGAGAACTCCTACAGCTGATAAATACCTTCAGTGATGTGGCAGGATACAAGATCAACTCAAAAAAAATGCAGTAGCCCTCCTATACACAAATGATAAAGAAGCTGAGAGGGAAATCAGAGAAACCATCACCTTTCACAATAGCCACAAATAACATAAAATATCTTGTGGTAACACTAATCAATGAAGTGAAAGACCTATTGACAAAAACTTTAAGTCTTTGAAGAAAGAAATTGAAGAAGATACCAGAAAATGGAAGGTTCGCCCATGCTCCTGGATTGGTAGGATCAATATAGTAAAAATGGCAATTCTGCCAAAGGCAATCTATAGATTCAATGAAATCCCCAACAAAATTCTTCATAGACCTTGAGAGAACAATAATTAACTTTACATGGAAAATAAAAAGCCCAGGATATTCAAAACAATCCTGTACAATAAAGGAACTTCAGAGGCATCACCATTCCTGACATCAAGCTCTATTACAGAGCTACAGTAATGAAAACAGCTTGGTATTGGCATAAAAACAGAGACGTTGACCAATGAAATAGAATTGAAGACCCTGATATTAATCCATACACCTATGAACACCTGATTTTTGATGAAGAAGCTAAAATTATACAATGGAAAAAAAGAAAACATCTTCAACAAATGGTACTGGCATAACTGAATGTCAACATGTAGAAGAATGAAAATAGATCCATATCTATCTCCATGCACAAAATTCAAGTCCAAATGGATTAAAGACCTCAATATAAATCTGACCACACTAAACCTGATAGAAGAGAAAGTGGGAAGTAGCCTGCAATGCATGGGCACAGGAGACCAATTCCTAAATATAAACCCAGTAGCACAGACACTGAGAGCAGCAATAAATAAATGGGATCCCCTGAAACTGAGAAGCTTCTGTAAAGCAAAGGACACAATCAATAAGACAAAAAGGCAGCCTACTGAATGGGAAAAGATCTTCACCAAACCACATCAGACAGATCTCCAAAATATATGAAGAACTCAAGAAATTAGACATTAAAATTCTAAATAACCCAATTAAAAAATGGGGTACTGAACTAAACAGAGAATTCTCAACAGAAGAATCTCAAATGGCCAAAAGGTACTTAAGGAAATGTTCAACATCCTTAGCTCTCAGGGAAATGCAAATTAAAACAACTCTGAGATTCCATCTTATACCTGTCAGAATGGCTAAGATCAAAAACACTAATGATAGCTTATGCTGGAGAGGATGTGCAGTAAGGGGAACACTCATCCATTGCTGGTGGGAATGCAAACTTGTACAAAATAAAAATTTTGAAGAGAAAAATAGCACTAGGAAGTGTAATGGAGCTAAGTTTTTGTTCAAGGAGATAAATGGATTAAGAAAATAAGTAAAGGAAGTGGTGACTTCAGGGCAAGATCCCTCCCAGCTAAATTTCCAATCTGTGAAAGGCAATTAAAGGAAAGCTTAGAGTCAAATGTGGTGGTGCTTGTCTTTAATCCAAACACTCAGAAAGCAGAGGCAGGTGGGTCTCTGAGTTTGAGGCAAGCCATTTCTACAGAGCAAGTTCAAGGACAGCCAAGTTTAGGCAGTGAAGAAAACTATGGAAAATAGAAAGCTGGTGGTGAAGATGTAACTGAAGATTTTGGGGTTTAAGGCCACCCTGGTTACACTGTGGCAAGTTCCAGGTCAGCCAAGCTTAGGCAGTAAAGGTAAAAATCAAGAGCATAAAGCTGGTAAAGATGTAATTGAATGAGGGGGCCATCTTCCAGCCCCAGAAGCAGCAGAATTTGGCAACTTTGGCCATGTGGTTCTTCTGGCTTTGAAGTTAAGGATAGAAGAAACAGGTTATGGAATTTGTCTCTGTACCTAAGGAAAATAGGTGAGGCCAGGCATTGACAGGGGTGTCCCTGAATAGGGCCTAGAGAGGCCATTTCATGAAGCTGTGAAGTTGAAGCCTTGATTGTCTTAAAGACTCCAAGATGTTAGAGATGCCAGAGTCATAGGATACTTGTTGAAGAAAGCTTCTCACAGAGAGTGGAACCAGCCCAAGAGCAAGAAGTATGTTGCAGTCAACACCACACTGAGAAGAGTTGGAGTTCTAAAGAATGCTTTGACATCAGACATGAGATAAAAAGTTTGGAGTTTTCTCAGCTGGTTTTTGGTCTTGCTTTGGTTCAGTATTTCCTCACTATACTCTCTTTCCTATGTTCGGAATGGTAATATATATCCTGCGCCATTATATATTGGAAGTATGTTATCTGCTTTTTGATTTTGATTTTACAGGGGATTACAGTTAAAGAGATTGTGTGAATCTCAGAAGAGACTTTGAACTTTAGACTTTTAAATAAGTTTGAGACTGTAATAGACTATGAGGACTTATGATATGGCTACAGGCATTTGGGGCCAGGAAGTGGAATGTGGTGGTTTGAAATAAAATGGCCCTAAAGGGAGTTGCACTATTGGGAGGTGTGGCTTTGTTGGTATTGTATGGTATGTTTGTAGGTATGTTCTACCTACTAAGACAGAAAGCTTATGGTAGTACCATGTAACTGCTGTTGTGGCAAGAAATAAATATCTCAGTTTCCTAGTAGGTCCTGCTCCTTTTCAGACCCTGAGCTCTGTCTACCACTACAGGCTACTTTTTCCTCATTTTAAACTTCCTATCAGCTTATTAGGATCAGTACTCTGTGTTCAATGCTATAGCTTTAGGATTCAAAGCTTGTGTCACCTCTCTGAAGTTTCATCCAGATTTCTGAGTCAAAATTTGGATGCTACTATAGTATGGGTTTTATGTTTGAAGGCATCTGTCTTACTCATTTTTGTAGGATTTAGATTTTGCTAATTTAAGTTCTGAAGAAGACTCTTCTCTCTCAGGTCATGTGAAATAATTTAGCTCCTGGATAGATATCAGAATTATTTTGTAAAGGGTTGGGATTAAGACACTTGATAATCTGAGTTTGCTATGAGTCTTCATTTTGGAAAATATATTAAATTACATCATTTATTACTAGAACACTCTCCAGTTGAAAGTAAACATTTGAATTGTTGAAATGAAGACATTATATTGGTAATAAATATTTTCATTTTTTAGTTAAATTCTCTACAAGACCTTCACCCATTACCCAAGATAATTTTGGAATATAGACAAGTAAGTTGACTCTCTCTCTCTCTCTCTCTCTTTCTCTCTCTGTGTGTGTGTGTAAATTGTTTGTGATGAAGGAAAACTATCCAACCTTTTCTCTATTCACAACCATATTTGCTGACGCTTGTTAACAGTGTTCTAAAGAGATAAAATTTCCTCAACCAACTTCGTGTCAGCCTTGCTTCTTCATATCCTGATGTCATCTTACTCAAGTTTGAGTCTGCTTTGTTCAGCACTGGGAGCCCAAGGAGTCATATGTGGAAGGAGACTGATGGCCTGTTTCCCTGTCCCTTCAAGTGAGAATAAGACTTTTACTAATTCTCACAAAGTCCTATCATTCCCTATCATTTCCAGGCTTCAAGACAGTAATGTTTACTGGGGGGTTACTGGCATGCCCCCTTTCCTCTTTTAGTTATTAATGTTTTCTCTGTTCACATACCTGCCCTTTATTTCATGATTTCTGTTACCCATTAACCACATTTACAAACCAAACAACAGTGATACACTGGTTCCAAACCAGCCATCATCCTGGAGTCATGTAAGGGTTGGGAAAGAACTAGAAAGGGCCACTGCTGGGGACACTGAGATGAGCTTTGCAGTTTCTCTGTAGCTTAGAAATATTGCAGAATAACAGACTGGCATCTTTCTTTGTGGACCTGTGTTATTCCATCCAGGCACTACTTAAGGTTGTCCAAGGTGGATTCTGCACTACATGTCCAGCCCTATGTAAACTGATGCTCTGCAGTTGGTTTCTTTGAGTACTTAACAAATTTAAGAATAAAAACAAATTCTTGTCTTTATGCTGTAGGTTCACAAGATCAAGTCAACTTTTGTAGATGGATTACTAGCTTATATGAAAAAGGTAACAAAGCTTTACAAAAGAAAATTGGGATTAGAAATAAGGTTTATTTTGAGTTCAGATACACATGCCATCTTTACGATCCCAATAAAGGAGGAAAAGTTCATTATTCTTGGAACTACAGACTGTGGTCATATTATTCAATCTTTGTACAATGCAGGTTATTATCATGCCTTTAGATTCTCCATATATGAGGCAGTTCAGGAGCTATCCTGCTTTCACATCTACTGTTGTGTCTTTTTTGGGAGTCATTTGAGGCTCTCAGAATCCTCTAGAGGAACATACATATGAATACACACACACACACAGTGTCAGACTGGATTATAGACTGTGGTCCAGCTAGTCCAACAATGGTTGTCTATCAACAGAACGTCCAATAATCCAATAGTTGTTATAGTCCACAAGGCTGGGTGTCTCAGTTGGTCTTCAGTATATGCTGGAATCCCAAAGAAGTAGGCTCTACTGACAGTGAAGGAGTGAATTTTCATTGAGAGCAAACAGGCAAAAAGAGAGCAAGCTTCATTTTTTTATGTTCTTTATATAGGCTGCCAGCAGGTGTGGCCCAGGTTAAAGGTGGATTTTCTCACCTAAAAAGATCTGGATTAAAGGTGGATCTTCACACCACAAAAGATACAGATTAAAAGAGGGTCTTTTCACTTCAAATTATTTAATTAAGAAAAAAAATCCCTCAAAGGTATACCCAATCACTTGAGTTTTAGTTAGTTAAAGATATAGTCAAGTTGGCAACCAATAATCTCCATCACAGGTAGACATTACTGTTTTAATTTGCACACGAGAAAAGTACATTCAGAGGTGTCTGTAACTTACAAGGCTGCACAAGCAACAATTTGTGGCGTAATTGCACTTTGAGTTTTTGCTGTCCCTAAAGCCCCCTTAACCCACACATAGACTTAATAACAGAAATTGATCTACTTGTCCCATTGTTACTTGTATTTGGGTTGGAGGGGAGCATCTGTCTCTGATACCAAGACTTTTGTAACATTCAGGAGGAGCAAGTGGGTGTTGTAGATGAATGGTCTGTGTGTTCTTCCTCATACCATATTGTCTGGGTTTGAACTGCTTCTTCTTAAATTATCAAGGGCTCCATTTCTTCTACATGGAATCAGACTGGAACTGTGACGGGGAGACTTTCAGCCAAGCATCCTGTAAGTTACTTGCTCATTTCTGTGCCCCAATGTATGTTTGGTTCTGCACTGTTCCTAAAATAGGATTTCATGCTGCTAATTGTGTTTTACTCTGTGTGTTTATTTTTCTGGTATCGAGGCATCAACTCTGTGCTCTGAGAATAAGAATGGCTGAGTTTTCCACCCAGAAACTCTGGCACTTTGTTGATGTGCCTCTCTCCATCGCCCTTTCCAGATTTTTCCTGAGAAGGTGGCTTCTAGAAGTGTTACCTGATGAAAACCATCTCCATTTTGTAGTTTCTAAAGACTGTTTTTATTGGAAAGTCATAAATTCCCTTGATTTATGATGCAGTTGTAGTAACACTTTTGGGTCCTTTTGAAAGATAAGGTTTTGCTTTGCAGCCTAGGTGCCACCTCCTGAGTGCTAAAGTCACAGGTGTGCACCACTCATGGATAGTTTTCTAAATGGCTTTATAGTTTTGGTGTAAAGGAGATCCTTTGAACTAGATAATGTGTGTGTAGCATGAGCGTAAGCACCTAAGTTCAATCACCAATACCCAAACACCCATATAAAACTGTTGGGTGTATGGGCTGGAGAGATGGCTCAGAGGTTAAGAGCATTGCCTGCTCTTCCAAAGGTTGAGTTCAATTCCCAGCAACGACATGGTGGCTCACAACCATCTATAATGGCGTCTGGTGCCCTCTTCTGGCCTGCAGGCATACACACAGACAGAATATTGTATACATAATAAATGAATGAATGAATGAATGAATGAATGAATGAATGAATGAATGTTGGGTGTAGTAGTGTATGGTTGTAATTCCAGTGTTGGAGAGGTGGAGACAGAAAAGTCCCTGGGCCTTAATGGGCAACCAACTTAGCCTATTTGGTAAGTTTGCAGCTAATAAGAGGCCCCATTTCAAAAAACAGAGTAGATGGCTCCTGAGGAATGCTACCCAATGTTATTTTCTGGTCTTCACATGCACACACCCATGCAAACATGTATAAGCACATATATTTGTTACTAATTGCTCATAGACAAGTTCTTCAAGCATATAAAATAAATACAATCTAACAAATCAGCTTTATTCAAGTTGGAAAGTCACCTTTCTTGTCACACTTTCTACTAAACATTTGTATAAAATATTATTGTACATTTTTTAACTTTTAACATCTCTTGCTATTATATATCAGTCTGAGTCTTCTTAGATTTAAATACATGAATTACATATGTAAGTAATTCAAGTATAAACTAAATAATATATGTAATTAGAAATGTTTGGTATAAAATAATGTGAAAGTTTAAAGAATAAGAGAATGTAAGTCATCTTTCCCTGTCTGTTCTTCCCACTAGTCCCTGATTAGAGTAGCTAGGAATTCACTAGGTGTATTAGTTAGGATTCTCTAGAACAGTGTTTCTCATGCTTTCTAATGCTGTGCCCCCCCAACCATAAAATTATTTTTGTTGCTACTTCATAACTGTAATTTTGCTACTGTTATGGATTATTATGTAAATACCTGTGTTTTCTGATGGTTTAGGCTACCCCTGTGAAAGGGTCGTTCTACCCACGAAGGGGTTGCAACTCACAGATTGAGAATCACTACTTTAGAGGAACAGAACTAGTAGAATGAATCTATATGTAGATATAGAAAGATAATTCATTAGAGTGACCTACAGACTCTAGTCCAGCTAGTTAGTTCAACAGTGGTTGTCTATCAGTGGAAAACCCAAGAATCCAGTAGTTCTTCAGTCTAGGAGGCTGGAAGTCTCTACTGATCTTCACAATACTGAAGAAGTAGGTTCTAATGCCAGTGAAGGAATGGACTTGCCAGAAAGAGTAAGAGCAAGTAGGCAAAGAGTAAACTTCCTTCTTCCAAGTTCTTTACATACACTGCCACCAGAAGGTGTGGCCCAGATTAAAGATGGATCTTCCCACTTCAAAAGATCCAGATTAAAAGTGGGTATTCCTACTTCCAATGATTTAATTAAGGAAAATAAATCCCTCACAGGTTTTTTAGTTAATTGCCGATGTAGTCAAGTTGACAACCAAGAATAACTATCACACTAGGCATCCAGTGACACAGGCAGAAGAGGCACCTGCTGACAACTCAGATGACTGTACAAGGAGGAGAAAGCTTGGTGTGGGTGTTCTCTTGGGCACAGGGAGACTGCTTTTTAGTAGTATAAACTCTCGGGTTAGTTGTCTCTCAGGCTTCTCATGCTTGCTCTAGGAGGCAATGATGAGGATAGCTACCTTTCAGACCAAATCCACCTGGGTACCCAACTACAGATTCAGGTCCTCCGTGGGTGTCTCTGGCAGATTTCTTTCTCTGTTTATTGCTTTTCTCTGTCATCATCTGCTTGTTACAGGTTTTCTTTTGGACTACCAACTAGCTCCCAAATAAAGACACTGAGACTTATTATTAGTTATGAATGCTTGGGCTTATCTTATTCTTGTCCCACTAGCTCTTATAACTTAAATTAACCTGTTTCTTGTTTCTCTTCATCTACATTTTGCCTTGGGGCTTTTTACCTTTCTTTCATTCTGTATGTCCTACTCTGTGTCTGTCTGTCTGGCAGCTGCCTGACTGGCTGGCCCCAGGTGTCTTCCTTTCCCTCTCCCTCATTCTTCTCCTCTCTCTTTCTTTCTCTCTCTCTCTCTCTCTTCCTCCCTCCTACTTATTCTTTCTGCCCACCAACCCCCCATCCCTCTACTGCCTAGTTATTGGCTGTTCAGCTTTTTATTAGCCCAATCAAGTGCCTTAGGCAGGAAAAGCAATACATCTTTATATCATTAAACAAATTCAGCATAAACACATGTAACACACCTTTACATAGTTAAAGCAATATTCCACAACATAAACAAATGTAACACACCTTTACATAGTTAAAGCAGTATTCCACAACATAAACAAATGTAACACACCTTTACATAGTTAAAGCAATATTCCACAACATAAACACATGTAACACACCTTTTCATAGTTAAAGCAATATTCCACAACATAAACAAATGTAACACACCTTTACATAGTTAAAGCAATATTCCAAACATAAACACATGTAACACATCTTTACATAGTTAAAGCAATATTCCAAACATAAACACATGTAACACATCTTTACATAGTTAAAGCAATATTCCAAACATAAACACATGTAACACATCTTTACATAGTTAAAGCAATATTCCACAACATAAACACATGTAACACATCTTTACATAGTTAAAGTAATATTCCACAACATAAACAAATGTAACACATCTTTACATAGTTAAAGCAATATTCCAAACATAAACACATGTAACACATCTTTACATAGTTAAAGTAATATTCCACAACATAAACAAATGTAACACATCTTTACATAGTTAAAGCAATATTCCAAACATAAACACATGTAACACATCTTTACATAGTTAAAGTAATATTCCACAACATAAACAATTGTAACACATCTTTACATAGTTAAAGTAATATTCCACAACATAAACAAATGTAACACATCTTTACATAGTTAAAGCAATATTCCAAACATAAACACATGTAACACATCTTTACATAGTTAAAGTAATATTCCAAACATAAACAAGTGTAACACATCTTTACATAGTTAAAGTAATATTCCAAACATAAACAAATGTAACACATCTTTACATAGTTAAATATTCCAAACATAAACAAATGTAACACATCTTTACATAGTTAAAGTAATATTCCACAACATAAACAAATGTAACACACCTTTACATAGTTAAAGTAATATTCCACATCATAAGCAAATGTAACACATCTTTACATAGTTAAAGCAATATTCCAAACATAAACACATGTAACACATCTTTACATAGTTAAAGCAATATTCCAAACATAAACACATGTAACACATCTTTACATAGTTAAAGCAATATTCCAAACATAAACACATGTAACACATCTTTACATAGTTAAAGCAATATTCCAAACATAAACACATGTAACACATCTTTACATAGTTAAAGTAATATTCCAAACATAAACACATGTAACACATCTTTACATAGTTAAAGCAATATTCCAAACATAAACAAATGTAACACATCTTTACATAGTTAAAGTAATATTCCAAACATAAACAAATGTAACACATCTTTACATAGTTAAATATTCCAAACATAAACAAATGTAACACATCTTTACATAGTTAAATATTCCAAACATAAACAAATGTAACACATCTTTACATATATTCCACAACATAAACAAATGTAACACACCTTTACATAGTTAAAGTAATATTCCACATCATAAGCAAATGTAACACATCTTTACATAGTTAAAGCAATATTCTAGAGCACAGTCCCATTTCACTCTGGTTGTGCAGATACCTGTGAGAGTGAGTCATGAGTTACGGCTCTCTTTTCATGAGCTCATGCCCTACGGCAAAAAAATTCTGAGCATGTAGTCCTTTCAGAGGCTATTCAGTTTTTTCTTTTATAGCTTTGCCATTGTCTTATGACTGTGTTTGGCCCTCAACTCTGCCGCAAGCCCTGTACAGTGGTACTCCCCACTGTCCATGGTCCTCTTCCCAGGGTGCAGTTCCTGATTCTGCCTTCAAATCAGACAGCTTCTCCTCTGACCAAGATTAATTGAATGTTTGCCTCTGTTGTCCCATAATGTTGGTATTTTCATGTTTTTTGCACATGAAACTTGAATCCAGCTTACATTATTTAACCAGTTGTCATTACCATAAGATGGCCAGAGTTTGAATTATAGTTTTCCTTAAACTGAACAAAATTCAGTTGATTAAACCATGAGCCTTGCACATGTTAGATGTGAGCTCTACCACCAAGATTTATTCTTATCTCTGATAAATATTTTTAGACTTACTTTATTATTTTATTGTGTTATGTACCATGTGTACCTGGTACCTGCAGAGGGCATTAGATAACCTAGAACTAGAGTTACAGACCATTGTGTGCTGCCAGGTGGGTGGTGGGTATTGAACTTAAGATTTCTTTTTTTTTTCTTTTTTTTATATTCTTTTATTTTTCATTCAAAAATTTATATTTCCTCCCCTTCTCCCAGTCCCTCCCGCTCCCCAACTACCCCTCCTCCCTCCCCCTGCTTCCTTAAGAGGGGGCAGGGTACCCTGCCCTGTGGGAAGTCCAAGGCCCTCCCCCCTCCATCCCAGCCTAGGAAGGTGTGCATCCATATAGACTAGGTTCCCAAAAAGCCAATACATGCAGAAGAGATAGGTCCCAGTGCCATTATCATTGGCTTCTCAGTCAGCCCCCATTGGCAGCCACATTCGGAGATTCCGGTTTGATCATATGCTCATTCAGTCCTGGTCCAGCTGGATTTGGTGAGCTCCCATTAGATCAGGCACACTGTCTCAGTTGGTGGACCAGCCCCTTGCGGTCCTGACTTCCTTGCTCATCTTCTCCCACCTTCTGCTCTTTGACTGGACCTTGGGAGCTCAGTCCATTGCTCTGATGTGGATGTAGCTCTCTGTCTCTATCTCCATCCATCGGACGAAATTTCTATGGTGATGATCAAGATATTCATCAGTGTGACTATGGGACAAGGCTAATTCAGGCACCCTCTCCTCTGCTGCCCAAGTACCTAGCTGGGGACATCCCCGTGGACACCTGGGATCCCCTCTAGAGCCAAGTCTCTTGCCAATCCTAAAATGACTCCCTT
>PVIU01026602.1:5672-21844 GCA_004026605.1 Ondatra zibethicus | reverse complement strand
TTTTTTTTTTTTTTTTTTTTTTTTTTTCTTTTTTTTTTTTTTTTTTTTTTTTTTTTTGTTTTTTTTTTTTTTTTTTTTTTTTTTTTTTTTTTTTTTTTTTTTCTTTTTTTTTTTTTTTTTTTTTTTTTTTTTTTTTTTTTTTTTTTTTTTTTTTTTTTTTTTTACTTGTTCCTTTGGTGCCAAAAGGAACCGGTGAGTTGCTGAAAAGCAGAACCAGAGAACTAGAGATGTGGAAAGTCCTTCAAAATGCCATTAAGGATCTGTAGTTGTTCGAATGAAAATGTCTCCCACAGACCTCTGCATATGATTGGTTGGTTCCTGGTTCCTGGTGCTGGAGGCAGTGTGTCTGTATGTTTTCAGAGGTAAGATGCTCCCTCACTTCCAGGTTGCTTTCTCTGCTGTGTGGCTGGAGTTCTGCATGTGAACACTGAGCTTCTTGTCCTAAGCTACATCTTTCCTGGCAGCAGTCTTCCCCACCATGGTGGATTCATCTTTCTGGAACCTGAAGCCCAACTAAACTCTTTCTCCCATCACCTGCCTTCGTCATGGGTTTTATAACAGTAATGTAAAAGCAACTAATGCAGGATCCTTTTCCCTAATAATGGACACCATGCATGCTACCAATAGAGACTTTGGAAAATATAGATGGGCAAAAGTAAAATATGGGTTAACCTCTTAAACAACACCAACCACTTTTTATTTTGGCATCTTTCCTTCTAGTCTCCCTTACTCCTAATATGCTGATTCCTAAAATAATTTCCCCCTTCAGTGGATAAATGCAAGGTTAAGGTGTTTATTCTTGATATATAAAAATCTATGTACTTAGTTTTAAAAATATAGAAAATAATCATAGCAATACAAGCTTGCTGAGTATAATTAAAAAACAGCAAAAAGGAAAGAGCAAACTTTTCAAGAGTCACTGAGATTTCAAGTGTTAGGTGGCAAACACTGATCTTATAATTCTGATATATAGTGAGAAAACCTTATTCTGTTCCAATGGTGCTGCCTAAAACCAGTAGAAACAGACTTCTTCTTTTCTTATTATTCCCCTATAATTTGTTTTCTGTGGCTCCATCTGTCTGAAAAATCTTTACTTTTCACACGATACAACAATCTACTCAAAGTGAATCCTAGACCCCACTCCCCCCCCAAAAAAACTCTCTGAAACTGTATAGGGGAAAATACTTCAAAATATAAACATAGGCAATAATTCTTTTTTTTAAAAAAAAGGGCTCCAATAGCTTAGGAGATTTCAAAAGTTGACAAAAAGAATTCTATGAAATTATGTTCTGTTGTTTTGTTTTACACAGCACAGTGTAAAGGCCAGAGAATGGCAGAAAATCTTCTTTAGCTATATATCTGACAGAGAGTGGACATCTATAGGATACAAAGAACTCAAAAAATTAAACACTAAAATGATTCAGTCAGTAAATGTGTAAAGGAAACCAGAAGGCAGTTTTTCAAAGAGAAAGTAAAATTTGCAACAAAACAAATGAAAACAAACAAACAAAAACTGGCCACATCCTTAGCTAGCAAGGAAATACAAATCAAAATGACACTGAGATCATCACACCTCTGTCTCAATGGCTACTGTTAAAAAAGAAAAGAAAACAAATGCAAGCAAAAACAAATGCTACCGGCTGCTCTGCCTCCCTAGGTGGGCACCACTATGCTGAACAAATATGCAATGGAGAGGTGGGAAAGATAGAAAGAAGGGGTGATATGTGTGCGGAGAAAGGCAGAGCTGGAGACTAGCAGTCAGTGATGGGTGTGAGAGAGGTTGACAGCGGAGCATGCAGGGTCAGTGGGTTATGTGCAGCAGCTTGACGCTTAGGCAGATTGAACATGCTGCCGGCAGGATGGTCCTGGTTCTGGACGACAACGGAGGCCTGAGATGTGGTAAGGTTCACTTTCCGGATCGGACCTCCTAGAAGGGCCACCATGATCAGTGATGCCGCTGTAGGCCATGTTGGTGCCTATGGTCCATGCTGCTACCCCAGGCTGTGAAAAAGATCAAGATCCAAGCGGATGTTCACAGTTAGTGCCACGGACTGAAGCCACATTGGTGCCATGGGCCTTGCTGCCACCGAGAGCCATGTCTGGATTCAAGTTCCTACTGCAGCCAGGGTCTGTGTTGATGTCCATGGTCCAGGCTGCCTCCAATGACCTTGTCTGGGTCTGTGGCCCCACTGCAACTGAGGGACATGTTCATGGTCTGTGCTCTTGCCAGAAATCACGTGGAAGTCCACCATCTGTGCTCCTGGTAACTGTAAAGAGCAAGGAAGATATTTTTGCTGTGATATTGATGACTGCAGATACACAGTTGAGAAAGAGGAACATGACAGGCTTCTGTGGCAACCCGTACCCCTCTCCCCACTCCACCCAAAGTAACAGCCTAAACAGGATGCCACAGAAGAGAACTCTTTAAAAGTGTAACAAGGCTGGCTGAGGTGTGACTCTCCACAATTGATGGCTTCTGGTGTGGGTGCGGGAAGGGAAGAAAGGACTCAGTCCCATTTAAGGGGCAGGACACTGAGAGTTTGACCATGTTCCAGTGAGGATATAGATAACACAAATCAGATTTGTTTTTCTTTTTTCCTTTATTTTTCTATTCTTAAAATTATTTTTATTTTTGGGGGATCACAAGGGGAGGTGGACACAGAAGGACTGGGAAGTGATTGTGATCAGGATTCATGATGTGAAACTTTTAAAGAATTAATAAAAATGCTACGTTAAAAACCAAAACCAAAACAAACAAAAATACTCTTGGAGGTGGTGCTGAGGTTAGGAGGACTTGCTGCTTTTCTGGAAGGCCAGAGTTTGGTTCCTGACACCCACATTTGGTATATGCACACACATAGTTTTCACTCATACACTCACAATTAGCATCATGCATACACACATTCACACACACACACATACACACACACATAAGAAAATGGGTAGAGGAAGGAAACTTGGAGAAGTGTAGAAAGAACAAAAGAGGACCATGAGGAGAAAATACGGTCAAAGTATATAATAAACCTTAAAAAATGCCATTATAAAATACCTATCTTTGTATAATGAATGTATACTTAAAAAGCACTTTTAAATGGGAAAATTGAACTGTAGACATTGACATCTATTAATAACTTTTAATTTTCAAAGGTTGTTTAGATTTGATCTGGTGTACTACATGCAAACCTGGAAATACCACAGTAAGCCTGATTAATATGTGCAATTAGGATGTGTTAGTAAATATTTTTAAGTAAAAAATTTCCCATAAGTCCTTTAGGATACCATCATGTATAATTTAATGATAGAGACACATTCTGAGAAAGGCAGGCTTAGTCGATTAAATCATACCATGTATTACACAGACCCGGTAGGCTATGCCAACTGTACGACATAGCCTCAGGATACAATCCAGTGGCTCGACGAAGGCTCATGTTGTAAGAATCTTTCCGTGCATAGGGTGGGGTAGGTAAATAAACAGTATTTACTCCTGCCTCATAATATCTCAACAAGAAATCAAAATATGATTTTGTCCTGGGGAACAAAGACTTTATTGGGCTCACACAGCGTGGCGGCCCCAAAGAAGTCGCATTAGATAGGGTTTACATAGCTAGACGATGGCTTTTCCGTCGCTGTATAGATGAAGCCTTTCTTCAGGAAGCTTCCCCCAGCCCACTTACTCTAGCAATTTCCAGCAGATTCCAAGCTCATATGTAATTAGGACAGAATTTCATACAAATTAGGACTGGCAGGAATCTCAGGTGAGGTTCCAGTGACCTCCCCAACTCCCTCCTTTTATGAGGGAATGTCAACAGTCCATAGGCCTAATCTTGAGGAACTCCTGCAAGCAAGCACAGATGCCCTGATAAAGGTGTTGGGCTGTTATGTGGGGAGGATCATATTCAACACAATTCTATTCCTCCCCAGCTCCTGTGCTCTTTCTGTCTACCTCATCTACAATGGTCTCTAAGTCTTGGAGGGCATGGTGTAAATGTCTATTTTCCTCCAACTCCAGGAGGGTACTGGGAACCCTAATGTCTTCTTGCTGATCTATCTGTAGAGAATGGCTGGTGATGAGTCTCATTGGTATTACTTCTTCCACAGAACTCAAGTGAGAAAGAGGAAGGTAAGTAGAGATGGGAAACAGGAAAATATCTGAATGGACACCGACAACTGTAATAACCCACAGAAACAAACACAAATGCTCAGAAAACACATTATCTGCACATCTCATCCATTTAGCAAAACAATTACAGTTGTGCCATGACTTCCCCAACCACAGCTTTTGTGTGAGCTCACAGCTCCAGATGCCAGATATCATTTTCTCCCTGTAGAAAGGGCCCAATGTCCAATCAGAAAATTGGTTGTATCTATAATCATTTGTGCCACTGCTGCACTAGTGGGCACATCTTGCCTGTCACTCTTACAGTTTAGCATGCAAGGTCCATAATTCTCAGCAGGCTTTCCAGCACCTTTCATCACTAATGTAGTGACCAGGGACGGGACATCTTCAGCTCAGTTCCACCTCAAATCCTCCAAGTCCTGCAACAACAAAGTGTCTTCAGCAAGAAAACCTTACCACCTAGTTCTTACATGTGGTCAACAGTGGCAATGTCCTTTATTATTTTAGGGGCCGCTAGGACATCAGAGACTAACAACTGATAGAGAAGTGACATGCTTCCAGCACTAGGATTTGTAATCAATAAACTAACCCATGAACAGCTTGTTGGGCAATTGGCTGTCACAGGTCCCACTGACAAGTATTCCTCTCCCCACAGAGGATGACCCAGTGAGACTCACTGTTATATTTCCAGGAGTCTGTCTCTGCCTCTTCACTACTAGGATAACAAGTGCTCGCAGTCATGACCAACATTTAAAAAAAAATGGATGATGTGATCAGGTCCCTGTGCTTATTCACTGAACCATCTTCACAGACATAGCCTATTTGTTTAGCTGTTGAAGGGTACTTAGGCTGGTTCCATACCTTGCTGTTATAAATAATACAGCAATAAGCATGGTATATAGGTATGCCTGTGGTATATTCCTTCAATTCTTTTGAGTCCCAATACTCAGAGCTGTATAGTTGTCCAGTTTTCTGGTTTGTTGAAGAGCTCCAATACTGACTTACATAATGGCTGTTACGACTGCATCAGTCCCCAAAATTCTTCTTCCCCACACTTTGGCCAGTATTTGTGATTTTTTGTTTCCTTGACAACAGTCATTCTTACTGGAATAATGGGGCATGAGGCCCATATGCTCACAGATAGCACTAGAGAGTGTTTAACCAGACTTGTTAAACCCATGGGCTTTTTTCTTCAACAGAAGAAACTGGCAGGCTGGAGTGGATGCTGTTTAAAAACCTAGTGATCTTTTGGTATTCTGTGGAGCCAGCCTCACCTAAGTTCCCCGTATTCTGAGCATTGTTTCTCAGTCTCTATATATACAGCTCATCCTTATGTTAGAGGTTCCAAGTACTTTGCACAAGAGTTTGCTGTTATACTTATTACAAACCCTTCCCCCCTAGACTGTTATCCTGAACACTGTATTGAAGTCAATTGAACCCATCCTTATGCCTATTACAAATGCTCTCTCCCTAAGCGCTTGTCCTGAGCATTGTTCCTCAGTCACCAGAACTCATTCTTGTGGAAGAGGCCACAAGATGTCCTTAGCAAAGGATGAATGGAGTTTCAATGTAGTCTCACTTTAAGCTTTGCTGTGATGCTTGTCATGCAGAAACTTTTCTCCAAAGTTTTACTGTATTTAAATGTGTAAAAACTAAACTGCTTAGGGTCAGAATCCAGAAGTGTGAAAAAGCCCAGCTGAGTCACGCTGACCCAGGTTTCCTTCTTATCCCAGCGCAGAACTTTCCCCCGATGTCCACGAAGCTTGCTGGGACATCAACAGAGCGAGATGGAATCTCAAGGTGGTTTTGAGTTTCTTTGTTGGTTAAAGATGTTGATTGTGTTTTTATATATTATTGACCATTTGTCTTTGTTCTTTCGAGAGTTGTCAATAAAATTCACTTGAGCATTTATGGATTTTTTTATGTTTAGTTTTTGAGTTCTTTATAGATTCTAGATGTTCCCTGCGAATGTATAGTATGAATAGTATGTGTAGATGAAGTTTTTTCCCATTTCTCAAGCTGTTTCTTTACTCTGTGTATTATTTGCTTTTACATACAGACAGTAATAGTAAATTTTACAAAAGGGGGGATAGTGAAGCATCCTGTGAGAATGTTTTTTGTTGTTGTTGTTGTTGTTGTTGCTGGTGGTATTTTTTTTTTGCCTACCCTTAACAAGAAATATTGAGCAAAATTCAGGACACTCAAGGAATTTCCCTGGCATATTTCAATTTGTAAACTTCTTTTTGTTTACTGCTCTAGTGGTGGTGGGACCTGGGGGAACAGAGCCAGAAAATGAGGCAAACTAAAGTCTTATGCAAAAGCTGACTTTATTCCGAGCTTCAGACTCCGAGGAATAAGAAGACTCACCTGAGTAAAGTGTCCATTCACAAAGACAAGTCGCATGGGCAAAAACATATTTCTCCATAGAGACAGAAAAACAAATAACTACAACCAGTTATAACGAATAATCTGAAGTAAACCCATTCCTATCCGCTCGTCCTGAGAAGAACATGAAAGCATACTCTAAAAACACTTTCCTGTTCTAAAGAAACTGGGGTCTCAAGACTCATTTCTTGCTTTTTTTTTTTTTGGAGTCTTCTCAAAGCTCTCAGAAATCTCCTCACACAACTCTGCTCTTGAAACATTTTCCCACACTTTCTTCAATGCCAAGCATTTTCTGGGTTGTGTTCTTTTAAGCCAGAGTGACTTTCAAGCGTCCTCTGGTCACCGAGACTGTAATGAAGTTCTGCTGTAATATGCCCCTTCTCTAATTCCTCTTCAATCAGTGAGCGACGGGACGTGTCAGTGTGTGTCCGTTCCAAGACTTACATGGGGATTTAACTGCCAACGCAGCAGAGGTAAAAGCTAAAACATTTAAGAGGGCTTAATGAGGGCTCTGCTCTCAGGTGCCAGCTAGTGCCTTTTAAAGGGGGCTCTCATCTTTTGTCATGTGCGATGCAATTTCCTCCAGTGTGAAGAACACAGCATTCAGGGTTTCATCTAGAGGCTAGAACTGGCCTCTCCTGAGACACCATGGCTTCTGCTAACTCGCTTTGGAGTTTCTATTTAAAGTAAGTGATCTTTGTTGCTCTATTATAGCCACACAGAAGGACAAGATAGGGAAAGAGGTTGTCTTGTCAAGGAAATATTCACAGTATGCTCCCAATTCTGGCATGCAGAGAACTCAGAGTAAATGAAGAAGCTTGAGACTTCAGTGGCATGTGAATGCTAAAATGTTATGTGTGTTATACTGCAGCCTTTTAAAACAGAATGATGGGTTTTCCACCATATTTTGGGTGGTTTTAGAACAGTTTAAAAAACAAAAGTGAAAGTTCTGACCCAAGGGTCTTCTCAAAAGTAGAACCTAGACCACAGTGGAGACAGATACACTCTGACAGAGCAACCATGGCAAAGGCTGACAGCCAAGGCCAGTCATGTTCTGGAGCAGATGGAAGGAAGTGTGGCCACTGTTCATGTGACCGCAGAGCCAGACAGACTGGTATAGCAGGTAAAGTGTCAGCCTGAGGCAACCTTGACTATGGGTCAGAATGTGTATCAATGATGCCATGTATCATAAATTGCCAAGGACAGAGAAAGGAAAACAGGGTTTCAAAAGAGGGATTTGAACTATGGAATGTGATACCAGTTCAGTGTCTGATAAGCACGGAGAGTAACAAAAGTAAAAAAAAGCTTCCATTGAAAGTCTATTTCTGCATTTCCAGAATGACTGAAATGGTTGCTGAGAGGAATCCTTGCTCCACCCCACCAAAATCCATAGATAAAACCTGAAAACTAAACAAAAAAAGATATTAAAGCATAAAACGCCACCCACAGGGCACAGTAAAAGAAAGTCAGGGTTTATATGATGGGCCTCACCAATTCCCTAGACCACCCTTCCTCTTTTAAATATCCACAGGGATTCCAGACCATTTTATTCACTTTAGCCACTTTTAAGACACAGAGGTAGATGCTATAAATGACAGGACCTGATTAGTAACTGGATGCTGTCCTATATAATGTACTTCACAGTAAGACTATCACTTAGATGTGTACCAGACAGTAAACAATAGCCATTTAGATGTAGATGTGAAAAACAGTTTTTTAAAAATAATTTTGAAAATTGTTGTAGCTATTAATTATAATTACAAAAAATAACATTTTTGCATTTGGATAACATTTTAAGGAAAGCTGGACAATATGAGAAGCTACAATATAAGACAGTAACAAAAGGGAAGAAGATAGAAAAGGAGTGATATCAAGCAACACTGGAAGGGTTAGGTCGGGGTTAAGAAAGTAAAACTAATAGAAGCAAACTCATGATTCTCAGAAGAAGATGAATCAATAGATAGTAGAAACCTGCCACGGATATTGTCACCTTCAATGAACTCCCCTTTTTCTTATGGTAGAAAAAACTCTTTTGCTCCATGGACTAACATTATTACTTAGGCGTATGGAATAGATACCTGTAACAGCAACATTCCCACTCCCAGAGAGCGATCCATGCTGCTTAGCTGGTTGCATTTACTTTCAGAGTAATTTGGAGCAAAGACACAAGTGCAGGAAGTGTTAGTGGCTGGATCGCCCAATGGGCATGGTGATACAACTGTATAGGTAAATTAAGTATACCAAAATGCTAAAAAATCATCTTGTGTTTAGTTTTTAAAATGTATTTTTGTTCTGATTGGATCTGAAGGCTGCTCCATAGGATAGAATCCACACCTCGTAGCAAAATTCTTGGCAAGAGCTCATTGTTTGGGAGCTCATAGGCCTAGTGAGAAAACTACTACCACTATTTTGTCCATGGCCATGCTGCCACACAGCCCTTTAAATACTTGTATTCATATTCACAGATTTCTCTTGCTCTCTCCTTTGGCCTGGCAATCATCTTCTACAGTGGGGCAACAGTTAATAGAGAGACTCATAATTGGTCAGAATACTGAGAATGAAATGACCAATGGATGCTCAACCCTAATGGACATCTATATGAGCCCACAACCCAAGGCTTAGGAGATGGTGTGGGAAGAGGGGCAGAAAGGCTGTGAGAGCCGGAGGATGGGGAAGAATACGCTGCTGTGTTCTGGACATAGCACGGCTGTCACACCCCACAGCAGTTGTGGTTACCTGCACAGGATGAAGCCAACAAGATTTATAAACATTCCAGCAGGAAGCACCAAGAATTCCAACTGGACTTAGTGGATGTAAGAGAATGAGAGGAAATCACAGTGGGAGGAGAATAAGTTGGGGAGATGCCTGAGGGAACAGGAAGAGGAATTTGAGGTGAGTATGATCAATTTAAACAAGTATAGAATTTGTCAAACAATTAAAGATAAGTAATGTATGTCTCTAATTTAAGTAAGAGAGATGATTCCATTAGTATAGAAAAGATGAAATATTGGATTTAAGAAATAAAAAAATGAAAACGGAAAATTTTGAAAATGGCCTAATTTTCTAATGTATGTTTTTCTGTCTTATCAGTGTAACTTACTGATTTGCATTAGTAGATGGTATTTAAACATATTTCATCACCATCCATCCACTCTCAATTTCTTTTTTTTTAATAACTGGGTCCAGGACGTTGTAGACAAAAGAGAGGAAACTACCCCAATAGCTCCAATAGCAAGAGCAAAAGCCTATGTAAACAGTGCAAGACAGCATCTGCATATTTGCTTTGTGCTGTGTGAGAATCCACTGGGAAGCAGGTTGTGAGAATGGGGCTGTGGAGTTACTGGAGATGGGAAGTTGTCTACATAGATATATAACTGATCAAATGAAAATGCACTGATGAAGGAATCTATTTCCTCATGTCAGAGAAGGGTGACACATATAAGCACACATGCATATGTATGAACACTAAAATCTTCATTGCCAACTGATCTTAACTCTTGAGGTTTGCTTATCAATCTCTATAATACATTTACATTTCATTGATAAATTATGTATTGGTTGTAATTATAAAGATATCTTTAACCAGATAAAATGATAATAGGTCATCTGGTAGCAGAGAATATAAAAATTAATTTCAATTTATATACAAAAGTTTATTACAGAAAGAAATAAAATGCTATCAATAAAACCCTCCAAGTACAAAACTATATTATGTTAGGACAAAGTTTTGTGGGAGATATGGAATGGAAATCTGAGTTCAAGGAGAAAATGGAACAATGTGAAATTTGTGGTTCCTAAGAGTTTACTCCTGCATTTTTAAAATTAATGATGGTGCGCAGGAAATTGCTATTGTATTTAAAGTGCATTGCATAGACACATGTAAAAATAATGACAATATGATTTCATTATAAACTGTCAATGGATAAAATATGAAAGTTCACATCTTTGGAAGCTATTCGAGGATTATGAAATTTCATTGTCAATTTAGAAATAGCTAAGAGTGTGGATCTTTTGAAAAACAATAAGAGATATGCAAATAATCCCTAAAGACCGGTGTTTCAACTATATTTAGAGCTAGATGAATACAAGTTCCTGATACCACATAATGAAGTCCGTGATGGAACTGGAAGATTGTCTGGCTTTAATTACATAAACTCCCTCTGTGTCTTGACTTGCCCAGTGTCTTAGTTAAGGTTTCTATTGCTTTTATAAAACACAATGACAAAAATCTTCTTGGGAGGAAAGAGTTTATGCAGTTTGTGATCCATCATCCAGAAAAGTCAGGGCAGGAATGTGAGGCAGGAACATGGAGGCAGGAGCTGATGCTGAGGGCACAGATGAGTACTGCTCACTAGCTTGCTCCTTATGGCTTTCTCAGCCTGCTTCTTTATAGCATAAGCCAGAAACACCGGCTCTGGGGTGGCACCATCCACAGTGATCTGGGACCTCCCACATTAAGTACATGTCAAGACAATATACCACAGCGTCGGCTGGCCACAGAACAATTTGCTGGGTACAATCTCAAATGAATTTTCTTCTTTCCAAATCACTTGAGCTTGTATCAAATTGACATAAAACTAGCCATCACACTAGTTTACCATGTGCCCATCATGTCTAGTTTATCAGTTGGTCCTCCGACCCACGGCTTCCCCAAACCTCTACCTTTTCCTTAGCCTCAAATACATAGGTATCCCTTAACTCTCCCGTTTGCCCCTTTACAGCCCAGTTTAGCTATTGGATATGGCCAGTCTCATGATTTCTCTGTAGGTCACTACAACATGCCTACTAGCTGTGATGCTTTGTAGGCCTGCTAATCGTTCTTTCTCTGATCCTTCATATTTTCCTTCCTGTCTTCACTTCCTCAGCTCCTACCCAGACAAGTAGTATAATTTCCACAATAAATCTCTTATTCTGATGGTGAATATAGTCATTGCTACCTACCATAGATCAATAGTAATTCAATCTTAGTTCCAGCATTGACTACGTGATCAGTGACATCACTGCAGGTGGCAAATAGGACATGAGTAGTTCAAGACGTGCGGGCCATTAAGAGCTAGAGAGCTTGAGTTTTCTGGGACTGTCACTGAGAAGCCAGACATAGAATTTATTTCCAAATGCTTCAGACTCTAAGAAGGAGAAATAAAACAAAGAAACAGAGAAGGGAGAAAACATTTTGAGGCCCAGGAACACCTAAAAGGAGGGAAGAGGGAATTCTGCTAAGCTTCAGGTAAGGATTTTTACCTGTTACAGCTGAGAATAGGAATAGCCAGTAACAAGAAGAGCAAAGCAAGGAAAAGACACAAGAAGCCTAGAAATACTGCTCTTGATAAATGCAGGAAGGACACATGCTGACTGATACCTGTCATTCCTGAGTGCTCTGATTAGCCAGTCAACAGCATCTTTAAGAACAGACAGGAGAAGATTCCATTCTTCCTTATTTTCTTAGCATCAATTTACATTTATGAAAGAGAAAACGATTGATGTCATTTCTTTAAAAGACTTCAAATTGTTGCTTATATGGTTACCATTTCTATGACTGTATTTTGAAAATAATATATGATGATTGTTCAGAAGAAATTATTGATAGCTACTTGTCATAAGAGAAATGCCAATTTCTGGGTCAAAAAAATGATGTGAATTGTTCTTCATTTCAAAGTCAAGAAAAATATGATATTTGAAGAGGAAAATCTGGTAGAAGAGCAGAACCAGGGAGGCTGAACTGTGCCATGGATAAATAATCCTACATGCATATGGCCCAAGAGGACTAGCGCATATGAGATGTTGAGGCTTCTTTGAGAAGTATCTGTGAAACTTGTCAGAATTAAAATAAAGCTACTTTTTTGGTTTTATCAAATCCTAAATAAAATGATGCAGTAAATGTGCTGGCTATTTTTTATGTCAAGCTGACACAAACTCGAGTCATTTTGGAAGAGGGGAATTCAGTTGAAAAAATGGACCCAACTGACTAGCCTGTGTGTAAACCTGTGATGCTTTTCCTTGATTGATGATTAATGTGGGAGGACTCAGATCCCTGTGGGCAGTGCATCCCTGAGCTTCTGCTGGTCCTCTGTGCTATAAGAAAGGCTGAGCAAGTTATGTGGAACAAGCCAGTAAGCAGCACCCTTCTATGGTCTGTCTCTAGATTCCTACCCTGCCTTGAGTTCTGTCCTGATTTCCCTCAGTGATAGGCTGTTACCTGGAAGTTTAAGTGAAATTATACCCCCATGCCCCAAGTTGCTTTTGGTCATGTTGTTTTATCACAGTAATAGACATCCTAACTAAAATATAAATTTAGAGACTTCTGCAAGCAGGTAGAATTCTAACATACACCCTAGTAGTTATATGAGCTTCACAAAGTCCTTGGAGCATGTTATTTTGTAACAGAAACATCTCACAAAACCTCTAACTCTCAGAAACACAGACACAAAGACACAAACACACACAGACACACACAAACACATTCTGAAAGCATGGCTATATAAATGTGTAATCTTGGCATGGCATCACCCTTGTTATCAACCGTTGTAGCCAAAGGTTGTTTGCAGTATTTTATTTAATCCCCAGCATAGTCCACTATGACATGTGGACTCATCCTGCAATGCTCTGATATCCTCTGATAAATTAATTCTCTAGAGAGAGACTCTGTACATTGGTTAAGTTGACACTTTTCAGAGAATCAGCTCAGCCCAATCCAAAGAAATTATTTGCAGTCTCTAAAATGTTCCTGTAGTGAACAGAGGTGGACAGGGAGCAGGATTAAAGGGAGTGGTTTTCATTGAGAGAAATATGTAAGAGCCTCATACTGTCACTTCTCAGAAATCCAGCCTCAGAAACTCACTGGGACATGAACTGCTGGGAAATCCAACGTAAGCCAGGGACAGAGAGCATGAGTTCCAGGACTTGGCGTGGAAGTTGAATCAACCACGAGAATGAATTGTTAGCCTGCGATTGTGAATTTATAAACCAGGGTGTTCAAGCCTCAACTGTGTACAATCAATGCCAAACCGTTAAACAAGAAACAAAAGCTCTCCAAGCCTTCCCTTCCTTGGGAGATAATCAGAGCCATCTGTTCTACCATTTTAAAAGCTGTTTCAAAATAATATATTCAGGTCTTACTAAAATTGTTCCTTATATTCAAAAAAGAGATTTAAATGGAACGATTCTCTATTGTTGTGTCACTTTGCTTGTCCATCCGTCTTTTAATTGTTATATCATTATTTTATTTAGAGACAAGAATTCAGTTTGCATATTATGCTTGTCTTGAACTCAAAAACGCTCCAGTCTCTGCCTCCCAAGGCCTGGTGAACACCACCGCAGCCAGCCAACATTGTATTTAATGACCACTACTGCCTACACTGTCTCTATGTGCTTGGCTGAACCTGAACTGTGAGTTTATAAAGTATTGTTTTATAGGAGAAAGGAGAACAAAACAAAAGGAAATAAATAATATTGCGTAAGGTGTAAATGACAAGACAAACAGTGGTACTGTGATTTAAGATACTTTCAGTCAGTTTTGGCATTTGCATTTACAGTGTCCCACCATTTGCTATGTAATAACATTCAGGCTTAGCAGCTGCATTTTCTATGGCTGTGGCTAACTCAGTGGAGATCACAACCTTCGAGAAAGAAAAAAAAAACAACAGAATTTATATTTCATGGAGCAAAAGTAATTAATCAAAATACTAACACCTCAGCTGGGCTGACCACACCCGGAGAACTCGATTCTACCATTGTCCAGTGCAGTAGAATGTGCCTGATTCCGAAAGCAGGAGAAATTCTGTCATTTCCATTGCCATAAGTTACCCTGTTGCAGGCTAATTTTTATGCACCTATTAGGAAGGGCAATTTCACACTTTTTTTTGTTTTCAGAATAAAAAGGTCAGACTAGCCTCACAGCACCTTACAGGCCAAGGAAGGACAGCCTAGAAAGCAGAAGCTCAGGGCCCCATGGGCTGTCCCAGTTATGAACAACACGGGGGCAAAAACTGGACCCCACAAACAGAGGCAAGAATGACGAAACTAATTTAGTGAAGTATTTGTGACAGTTGTTGAGGACAGGATGGGACAGTCTTAGGCAGGTAACTTCACATTCAGAAACATAAGCTGAATAGGCATTGGTGTCTCAAAACTCTTAGAGTCCTGAGTTTCTTTATATAGAGGAGAAATATTGGATATTCCCAATATGAAAAAATGAAAATTGAAATATTTAAACACTAATGGATGCCACAATGGAAAATTCTACATTTGCCCTCATGTGAGAAGTCACAACTAAAAATGTAGTGCACTGGAGGACCAGGTGTTGACATCTGCCTAAAACTGAAGTAATAATAATAACAAAATTCAGAAAGTAAGAAATAAAGGTAGGTGTACCAAAAATACTGTGATGTCTTGTGAAGTTACCCTTAGTGTATATGGATACACATATGAACCCTATTAAAGTAATTCCCCAAGATAGCTTACTACACAACACTAATATTACAAAATCTGAAAAAGTCCAAACTGTAAAACATATCTTCTTTCAACTAATGAAACACTTCAGATGTGGAGCCTGTAGTAAAAGGATGTAAACTCTAGCTTTGAGAAGTAGCTGGAACAGTGTGTGTGAAGCTGGCAGCCCATTTTTCTTTGTCTCTTTCCCCAGCTTTAGAAGTTTGCCCAGTCTTGGTTCTAACAGGAAACTGAAAACCAAAGTTACTGCAGGAAGAAGAAAAAGGAAGAGGAAAAAAGATCACAGAAAGTCATACTTTATAATCACAGAGAACTGTGGTTTGATAGAATTTTATATCAAAAGTAGTTAAGACTTTTCAGGCTTACTTACTAGTCAACCCTGATTTTAGATGCTTTGCTATACTAGGAAAAGAATGGGGGGAATTCCTCTTTGACCTTACCCATGCCCATTGTGAGGCCTTTAAATGTTTCTTTTATTTCCCTTTCTTTCTTCCTTTCTTCCTTCCATTCTCTCTCTCTCTCTCTCTCTCTCTCTCTCTCTCTCTCTCTCTCTCTCTCTCTCTCATCTTTTTTCTTAGTTCTTCTCTCATATCATAAATCCCTACTGCAGTTTTCCCTCCCTCCAGCCCTTGCAGCCCTGCCACCTCAGATCCATTCCTCCTGTTTCCCTTCAGAGAAGAGCAGGCTTCCCCAGGAAATCAACAGAACACTGCATAACAAGTTACAGTAAGATTAGGCACAATTCTCATATCAAGGCTGAGAGAAGCAACCCAGTAGGAGGAAAAGGGTCTCAAGAAAAGGCAAAGAGTCAGAGACAGTCCCAACTCGACTGTTAGTTTTACAAGAACACCAAGCTAGACAACTATAACTGTATGTACAGAGGAACTAGCTCAGACCCGTACCGTCTCCATGATTGTAGCTTCAGTCTCTGTAAGCCCCTATGAGTCCTGCTTAGTTGATTCTGTGGGTCATGTTTTCCTGGTGTCTTGACCCCTCTAGCTCTTATAATTGTTCCTCCCCTTCTTCTTTTTTTTCTCCACATTTAATTTTTTATTATTGCATTATAAATAGTACCATTCAAAATTTCCACCTCCTCCGCTCCTCCCATTTCCCTCCCGCTTCCCCACTCCCCCTCCCTTTTTCCCCTCCAGTCCTAAGAGAGGGCAGGTTACCCTGCCCTGTGGGAAGCCCAAGGCCCTCTCGCCTCCATCCAGGCCTAGGA
>PVIU01026601.1:0-21752 GCA_004026605.1 Ondatra zibethicus | reverse complement strand
CCCACAACCTCTCCAGCATAAGTTGTCATCAGTGTTTTTGATCTTGGCCATTCTTACAGGTTTAAGATGGAATCTCAGAGTTGTTTTGATTTGCATTTCTCTGATGACTAAGGATGTTGAACATTTCCTTAAGTGTCTTTCAGCCATTTTAGATTCCTCTGTTGAGAGTTCTCTGTTTAGGTCTGTACTCCATTTTTTTATTGGATTATGTGATCTTTTGGTGTCCAATTTCTTGCGTTCTTTGTATATTTTGGAGATCAGACCTCTGTCTGATGTGGGGTTAGTGAAGATCTTTTCCCATTCTGTAGGCTGTCATTTTGTCTTGTTGACCATGTTCTTTGCTTTACAGAAGCTTTTCAGTTTCAGGAGGTCCCATTTATTAATTGTTTCTCTCAGTGTCTGTGCTGCTGGGGTTCTATTTAGGAAGTGTTTCCCTGTGCCAATGCGTTCAAGCGTACTTCCTACTTTCTCTTCTATAAGGTTCAGTGTGGCTGGCTTTATGTTGAGGTCTTTGATCCATTTGGACTTGAGTTTTGTACATGGTGATAGATAGGGGTCTACTTTCATTTTTCTACATGTTGATATCCAGTTATGTCAGCACCACTTGTTGCATATGCTTTCTTTTTTCCATTTGATATTTTTTGCTTCTTTATCAAATATCAGGTGTTCGAAGATGTGTGGATTGATATCTGGGTCTTCTATTCGGTTCCACTGATCCTCCTGTCTGTTCTTATGCCAGTACCAGGCTGTTTTCAGTACTGTAGCTCTGTAGTATAGTTTGAAGTCAGGGATTGTGATGCCTCCAGATGTTCTTTTGTTGCCCAGGATTGTTTTGGCTATCCTGGGTTTTTTGCTTTTCCAAATGAAGTTGAGTATTGTTCTTTTGAGGTCTTTGAAGAATTTTGTTGGGATTTTGATGGGCATTGCGTTGAATCTGTGAGAAAACTTTTCTTGAAAAATATAATTAAAACAAAACAAAACAAAAACCTGAAAAGAGAGTTGGAATGGTGTGCGGCTCAATGGTAGAGCCCCTGTCTAGAATCCCCCAGTGAGGGGCTGGGGGTGTGGCTCAGTGGTAGAGCCCCTGCCTAGAATCCCCCAGTGAGGGGCTGGGGTGTGGCTCAGCAGTAGAGGCCCTGACTAGAGTGGTGTGTGTCCCGTCCCCTGTACTCCCCCCACCCCCGGCGTGTGGGACTGGAGATGTGGCTCAGTGGCAGGGCATCTAACTGGCATGCATAGGGTCCAGGGTTAATCCTCAGTATGACAAAGAAAACAAAATGTTCATACTTGACCCACTCCCTCAGCTCAAATCTCAGCTCTTTTACCAGGTGTATGACCTGTATACCTGTAGCAACAGTTACTCCAGCAGCCTGAGGCAGGATCACTTGATGGCAGGAACCATTCCGGAACAAAGATCATGTTTACAAAAATCCATTGTACAACAAAATACATGTATGAAAATTTAGTATTAATAATAATAAAACCAAGCCTGATGATGCATGCCTGCAATCATCGCACTGCAGAGACTGAGGCAGAAGGATTACCAACCAGTTCAAGGGTAGCCGGGCTTCACACCAACACCCCCTTTTGGAATAAAAGATTATACTAAATCAAATTATTATATTAATAATAATTTCAAAAAACTAAAGACAGTTGAAATATCAGAATCCTGGGATGCAAAGCTTGGGACCGGAATGGATAAACATTTTTGATATGACCTTGTGGTCACAGGAGGTACATTGCCACCACACTGGCCTCACACTCCAGATTTTCCCGCCTCAGCCTTTTGGGTGCTAAGATAACAGCCTGGTGCCGGGAAGCGAGGAGTCAATCTAAGACTGAAGTTTTGTAGATGTGTGATTGGGAACCTGATGGACCTCATCCACATCCCCCAGTGCCCAAAGAAAGGGACTGTGTTTGGACAAACGAATTCATTTAGTTTCCTGGGCCATAGCACTCCTGCTGACTTCTAGGCCTTGGGTTGCCCCGTCTTAGGCACAATGACAACAAAAGCTTCCTGGTGTGGGTGAATGAGGAGGATCACCTCCGCGTGATCTCCATGGAGAAGGGAGGCAACATGAAGGAGGTTTTTCGCCGCTTCTGCGTGGGTCTGCAGAAGGTGGGTATCTGCCCCTCCTCAATGGTCTGTGACTGAATCCTGATCACAACACTCACTTTGTAAAGCCAAGCCCCTTCTTAGACCCGCCCTTCCCAACCACCAAGCCCAGTGCCCAAGACTCCTCTCCTTCCACATATACAAAGACCCCCATTGGCTTTCCCATCTCCGCCTCTTTTTTCTTTTTTTTTTTTACTTCTTTATTTTTTTAAATCACAACGTTTATTTTATTTATTTATTACGTATACAACATTCTGTCTCCGTGTATGCCAGGGTGCCAGAAGAGGGCACCAGAACTCCTTAGATGGAGTTAGAATGTTGGCAGGATGGTTGGGGTGTCTGAGAGATGGCTGTGAGCCACCATGTGATTGCTGGGAATTGAACTCAGGACCTCTGGAAGAGCAGCCAGTGCTCTTAACCTCTGAGCCATCTCTTCAGCCCCCCAATCTCCGCCGCTTCTTATATACATACACACGTACACACACGCACAAGCACACACATACACACATGTAAACACACACGCAGAGACACACATGCACATGGACATGCAATGTGCACACACATAAATACACGCTTGTATGTACACACATGTAGACACACATGCACACACAGTCATACACACACATGCGCTCACACCACACACAGGCAGACACACAAGCATACACCCATGAGTGCCCGTGCAAACACACACACACACACACACACACAGAGAAAGCTCTGCTCTTTCTGATTCCATCCTACCCATTTCCCCAAGAAGGTCCCAACCCTTCCCCACATTCAGACACCCCAACCATCCTGCCAACATTCTAACTCCAGCCCTAGCCTGAGCCCCACCTCCCAGAGCCACCTCACCCATTTTCGAAGCCCCCCACCCCATACCCAATCTAAGCCCTATCCTCACACCGAGGGTCTAAGCCCGCCCCCATCTCTGCCATAGGCCTCTCTCCAGAGTTCCTCCGGGTTGGTTCTCCACTCCCACCCCTGGGAAACCCCACCCCTACACCTGGTCCCTAGGAAACCCCTGGCAGGCTGCATTTGGAGCCTAACCCCTGTTGCCCTCTCCCCTCCTCAGATTGAAGAGATCTTCAAGAAGGCTGGTCACCCCTTCATGTGGAATGAGCACCTGGGCTACGTGCTCACCTGCCCTTCCAACCTGGGCACCGGGCTGCGCGGAGGCGTGCACGTAAAGTTGGCGAACCTGAGCAAGCACGCCAAGTTCGAGGAGATTCTTACCCGCCTGCGTCTGCAAAAGCGGGGCACAGGTGCGGCCGGTCCCGCGGCGTCTGGGGAGGGAGGGCTCTTTCCTGAGGAGAGGACACCCCTGCAAGTTTCGGGGTCCAAGCTATTTGATGTGCCGTTTACATACGTCCCTGACCCTACCCTTGGAGGCTCTAATTCTCAATCACTAAATGGAGTGAGGTAATTGGACCACAGGCAGCCACTATTAACCATCATTCTCTCTCTCTCTCTCTCTCTCTCTCTCTCTCTCTCTCTCTCTCTCTCTCGCACACACACACACACACACGGAGACACAGTCTCATTTTGGAACTGTGGTTGGTCTGAAACTCACTCTGTAGACCAGGCTGGCCTCGTACTCATAGATCCTCCTGCTTCTGCCTTCTGAGTGCTGGGATAAAAGGCACACACTACCCTTGCCACGCCCGGCATGTTGTTAAAATTAAATTTACTCTGTGTGAGAGCGGGCAATCCCATTTCACGACACGTGTGCGGAGGTGAGAGGACAACTTTGGGGAGTTGGTTTTCTCGGTAGACCACCGTATGGGTCCAGGCTTGGCAGCAAGCATCTATACCCACTCTGCCATTTCTCCACCTGTACTATATATAATTCACGTTGGATGGTTGAGCGAGGACCTCACCATCAACCCCAGGCATGTGGTTCCCAGTATTGAGAGCCGGTGATCTGAATACAGCGAATTCTCGAAGCGTTTGCAGCTGGACAAGGGGGAGTCCTGGCACGCCTGCTTCCTGTTCATGCCTCCTTGCCCTCTGCTTCCGCGCAGGTGGCGTGGACACGGCTGCCGTGGGCGCCGTGTTCGACATCTCCAACGCCGATCGATTGGGCTCATCCGAGGTTGAACAGGTGCAGCTGGTGGTGGATGGCGTAAAACTTATGGTGGAGATGGAGAAGAAGCTGGAAAAGGGACAGTCCATCGACGACATGATCCCTGCACAGAAGTAGGCACCGTGCCGTCTCACCAGCCAGCTGCAGCTGCTGGAGCCCCGCCTCCCGGAAGTCCAATCAGTGGGCTCTGTCCTCTGGGTTCTGGCCAATGACAACCCACCTCTCCGGAGCCCCGCCCACTAGCAGGTGATCCTCCTGGGCGCTCCCAAGCGCTTCTGGAGCGCTGGCTGCGTCCTCACGCCCCGCCTTTAATAAAAGTCCGTGGTGGCCTTAGCATTGAGTGTGACAGCTACAGAGGGAGAGGGAGAGGGAGCGGGGACTTTGGCATCTAGCCACCGTGGCTTCCCTCATATGCATCTCACTGGTTTCCTGTCTGTTCCGTCTTCGGCCCTCTCTAGCTGCCAGGTTTTTGTTGTTGCTGTTTTGAGAAAGCCTCTCTTGCAGGGCAGGTTGGCCTCGAATTATCTGTGTGGCTGAGGATAGCCTTGAATTCTAATCTTCCTGCTTCTGCTTTTTAAAGTTCAGTTCTGGGGTTAGAGGAGTGCACCATCAGGTTTGGCTTGTGTGTGTGTGTGTGTGTGTGTGTATTTGTGTGTGTGTGTGCGCGCGCGCGGTGTATGCACTTGACATGTAGCCCAGGCTGGCCTCAAACTTGCATTAACCTCCTGCCTCAGTCTTCTGAATCCTGAGATGATGGCAGACCCACCACGCCCAGTTTAGCTGGTGGTCAGAGGAGGCAGCTCCCCGGGTGAAAACTCCTGGCTGCACTAGCCTGACGATGGGAGTTTGATTCCAGCACCCGTATCAAGATGGAAGGAGATAACCAACTCCCCAAACTGAAGTCTTGACAAAGGCGTTCCCTTCCACAACATACACACAAATAATACATCAGGTGGAATAAATTTAAAAAAATCCGCCACAATTTCCTTTTGTGGTTGATGATCCTTCAAGGTCAGGGTCTCATGTAGTCCAGGTGGGCTTCCAACTCATTACAGAGCCAAGAAGAACCTTCAACTTTTTGGGTTTTTTGTTTTTATTTTTGAGACAAGGTCTTTTTACATAGTCATGGCTGTCCTGGAACTTGCTCTGTAGACCAGGCTAGTCTTGAACTCATAGAGATCCACCTGCCTCTGCCTCCCAAGTGCTGAGATTAAAGGTGTGTGCCACCATGCCTAGCTCTAATTATTTTCTTAAACAATATATATCCTCTCTCACATTTCAAATCATTCTTCAGGACTTGAGGATGTAACTCAGGGGTGAAGCACTTGTTTAGCATGCCCAAGGTCGAGGGTTGGAAAGTTTTTTGTTTTTGTTTTTTAAGACAAGGTTTCTCTATAGCTTTGGAGTCTGTCCTGGAACTAGCTCTTGTAGACGAGGCTGGCCTCCGCCTCCCAAGTGCTGGGACTAAAGGCATACTGCCCAGCAGGTTGAGAGGTTTTTATTTATTTTTGGTTTTTTGATTTATTTATTCTTGGATTCCTCTGTAGCTTTGGAGCCTGTCCTGGAACTAGCTCTTGTAGCACCTGCCTCTGCCATCCAAGTGCTGGGATTAAAGGTCTGCGCCACCACTGCCTGGTTGATCTTGACCTTCTAACCGTTTGGTTTTCACTCCCTGAATGCTGGGATTACTGGTTTGTGCCACCATGCCCATGCTGGGGACCTAATCCAGGGCTTCCTGAATGCCAGGCAAACGCTCTACCAAATGTGAACTTTGTCTCTTGCCCTCTTCGCTCAGCCTCTCCCACCTCTGATGCACATCATTGGCAGAGTTTCTGCTTTCAGGTGGAGGGTGTGGGTTGGACCTTCACTAGGAAGTCCTTGGGGCTGGGATTTTTGGTTCAAGAAAAGAGCCAGGGGGCATGTGGGAGGGCAAGTATTTAAACTGAGATGGGTAGGTAACAGAAGTCCATTATTGCCAGACATGGCGGTGCACCCCCTAAGTCCCAGCAGTTAGGAGGTAGATGCAGCTGGATCTCTGTGAGTTTGAGGGTAGCCTGGTCTACATAGTGAGTGCCCTATACCTATGATTCCAGAATTTGGGAGCTGGAGGCAGGAGGATCAGGAGTTCAAAGCCAGCCTTAGCTACAAAGAGTTTGAGATCAGTCTGGGCTACATGAGATCCTAACGAAAACAACCCCAAAGCTGGGCACTGTGGCAAGTATCTGTAACCACATCAGAGTTGTCACAGAGACTGTCTCAAAACAGGACACACGTTCAGAAGCTTAGAGGGGGGCACAGAAGCTGCACCCTGTAATCCCAGCACTCGGAAGGCTGAAGCAGGAGGATTTTCAAAAGTCCAATGGCAGTCAGAGACAAATAGCAAGACACCTTTAATCCCAGCACTCAGGAGGCAGAGGCAGGTGGATCTCTGTGAATTCGAGGCCAGCCTGGTCTGCAGAGGGAGTTCCAGGGCAGCTAGGCTGTTACACAGAGAAACCAGGTCTTGAAAAACCAATGATAATAATGGCTGAGTGGAGCTGGGACCAGCAGAGAGGTTTTCAAATAGGGATGGCATTGCTCAGGAAGGTCTAATATCTGGCAAGCTGTCTTTGTCATCACCTTACCTCTCTCTGAAATTCCCTGAAGTCTTGGGGACAGCTAAGCTGAGGATTAAAGGCATGTGCCACCACTGCCCAGCACTCATCCATTATTGAAGACAAAGACTGAGAGAATTTAGTCTGTCACGTGTCTACTTTGCCCGCTGACCCACCCAGCCTCTTGCCAGCCATCTCACCACGGCACCCTACTGCCCTTGAAAAACGAATCCCAGTCAGGCCTCTTTGGGGATTCTGGTCCCATGAAGGCACAGCTAGGGCTGTCCCCACAGAAGATAAGTGAAAGGCTAGCCTGGGCTACATAGTGAGACGAGCCTGATACTTTGATGTCAAAAGCCAACCACTACTACTTCGACAGATTGGACAACTGACGAGGGCTTAGTTTAGGGACCCAGGGCAAAACCAAAGGCCGCTCAACTACTCATCACCGGCAGGTTTCTGTGAATGCATTTTTTGTGGGTTGTTTCATGTACCTCAGGCTAGCCCTTATCCTGCCTCCACCTCGTACATGCTGGGATTACAGGCCAGACACACAGAGATTTGTTTTTTTCCAAACAGGGTTTCTCTGTGTACCCCTGGCTGTTCTGGGACTCGCTCTGCAGACCAGGCTTGCCTCTGCCTCCGGAGCACTGGGATTAAAGCCATGTACCACCATACAAGTGATTTTTGCAGAATAAGAATTGAATTTGGGATTCCCACTAGACAAGCACTCTACTAACTGAGCCCCAGCTACAACCCAGATTTTTTTCTAAAACCCTTTTTCCTCTGGGCTGTCCAGGGTTCTGGTCACCTCTAGCCCCTCCCCCACAGACAGGCTTGTACTCGTGTCCAGAACTGGGCCTAGCGTGGAGTCGGCACCAGTCATTGAGTGTTTATTGAATACATGTATTACTGAATAGGAAGAGGTTTTGAGTCCAGTGTAATACGGCAGAGGGGAGCGAGTGGCCAAGAGGATTTGACAGAACGCTGGGGCCTCAAGGGAGAGGCTGAGTTCTGTTGTGCCTCTTCCATAGTCATCCTTGAACCTCCAACCCCACTGTTCCCATTCTGCAGATGAGATAACCAAGGCTCAGCAAGCAGAACCACAGGTTGGGGTCAAGTCCTCAGCTCCCTGGCTCACCTGCAGGCCAAGGGCCGGGAAGGAAAACCCCAGGTCGGCCAGGGAGGGCTTTGGGAACGAGAGGGACTCTCCTACTACTTATTGGGTAACAGGCTGCAAATGAGGAGCTGACAGGGGGTGGGGGGGCAATAACTTAAAAACCAGAGGTGACAGCGGCAGCTCCCCGAGACCTCTGCAGAGGGACAGGAGTATATACAGGGATTTGTACAAAGTGCCCCGCGCCAGCCTGGGGCAGGAAGGGGGTTAGAGCATAAAGGGAGGGAGGGAAAGTTTCTGCCTGTGACCCCCCCACTCCCTGCACCCCCAAGTTCTGTCTCATCATTATGCCTGGCAGGTCTCCCTGAATGGGATAATTTCCTCAGTTTCCCTTATCACTCCTGTCCCCAAAGTCTCCTCAAGCTCCCTGCAGCAGAGCAAGATGGGGGTAGGGCACTAGAAGCCCCAGGAAGGTGCCAGCTCCCCCTGCCGAGCCTTATTTCATTATGTCATGTGTCCCCACGACCACCAATATAATCCAAGGAAACTGAGGTCAAGATACGGGGCACCCTCTCCTCTGTCCCCCTTTCCTCTTGGAGAAGTAAAAGGAACCAGAAAAAGAGGAAGGGACCCAGGCTGTGACGGTGGCTGTGGCGGTGACAGTGGTGGTGGTGGCTCAGAGTTCGAGGTCATTGGAGATGCGGGTGACGAGGGTGCGGAAGGCCAGGGCGGTGCCCGCCACTCGGCGGAAGAGGACGCCCCTGAGGCCGGGCCGGGGCAGCTGGCACACCTCTACTTCGAAATGGGACAGGGGCTCGGGCCCGCCCGCACCCCCGTGCAGGCAGGCCAACAGGAACGGCTGCGGTTGACGGCATCGGCAGCGGGCAGCTGCGGTGGCTTGTCGCAGGGCAGCCATCAGGGCCTCAGGAGGACGAGAGCTGGTCAGCTTCACACTCCAGGGGAATCGGAGCAGCCTGGGGGCGGTTTCCGCTTTATCCCAAGGTAGATGGCAACTGAGGAGGGGTCAGGAGGGATCAGACAGGGCAGGAGGGGTCATGCATCTCCAACCCCACCCACACAAGGACACAGAAGTGTTACTGAAGATTGCATTGCATGTCCCAGCCTCCCTTGCAGCTAGGCGCCGCCCCCCTCCACCCCTATCTATGGGCCAAAAGGGTAAAATTCACTCTAGAGACCAGGTCAGCCTCAAACTCACAGAAATCCATCTGCCTGCTTCTGCCTCCCAAAGTGCTGGGATTAAAGCAATGTGCCACCATGCCTGGCTATGCATGTGTATGTATATATATGTGTGTGTGTGTGTGTGTGTGTATGCATGCACACACACTTTTTTTTTTTTTTTTGAGACAGGATCTCACTGTGTAGTCCATGCTGGCCGCAGTCTGAGCCATGGCATGGCATCCCAGTAGCTCACAGGTCTCAGGGTCCTCTTATCTCTCTTTGGTTTGGGATGGTCAATGTTCTGGCTATTAAGTGCATGCCAGGTATGAGCATATGACCAATGCAGGCAAGCCAGAGGTCTGCACTCTTCTGGCCACAGGCATCAGTTTAGAGATAGACATGTCACCTACACCCAGCCAATGAGCCAATGAGCCACCCTGGTGGATTCTGAACTGGTGGTGTGTCAAACTAAGCAGGGTGGAGTAAACTGTAGTGCTGCCTGCGTTTGTAAATAAAGTTTTATTGGAATATACACAAATTAATTTTTTCCTCATTGTAGGGCTGGAGTTTGGTAGGCCAGGTGAGCAATCACCATTGAGTCATACCTGAAACCCCTCACTGGAGGATTCTCGGCAGGGGCTCTACCAATAAGCTACATCCCAGCTCCCAACCCCCAAATTTTGAGACAGGCTCATACTAATTTGCCCAAGGCTGGCCTTGAGCTCTTTGTAGCCTTGGCAGGTTTTGAAATTGCCTTCCTCCTGCCTCAGCCTCCAAGGTGCCAGGACCGGCAGACCTGTGTGACTACAGCCAGTATGGATATAACATTGTACTATCTATCTTTTTTTACAGACACTATGGCTTCTTTTGTCCTAGAATGGCACAACCCAGTAGAGGTAAATGAGAAAGGCTGGGCATCCACAGACACTTAGCTGTTCCATGACTGGATTTGCCTACACGCTGTAGGCAGTGGATTGAAGATGCGGGTAACAGATAAGAGGTGCCAATATTGGAGGGACATTAGGCTGCAGGTGGGACAGGGCTCAAAACACTGACAACTTACAGGAAGGTGTGGAGACAGGATGTGGCGGAAATGAGTCTCAGCTCAGGTGGAGGGGTCCCAGAATATTCCAGCAAGTTGGCTTTTAGAGCATGAGATAGGGCCTTAGAAAGGGTGTGTGCACACAGGCAGGGTGGGGACCACACTCACCTTGTGACCTCAGGTCCCCCGATTCTCTCAGGTTCGTCTGCGACCCTAGCGGAAGAGGGAAGAGACAGAATATAAATCTGGACATGAGCAGCCCCTCCCCCACCCACCGCCACCAGACTCCAGGCAGCCCCTGATGCAGCTCAGCTCTCCCGCCTGCTGGCTGCTGGGAGAGCTGTAGTCTGGATTTTATCCCTTCCATCCAGAGTGGGGGCCACACGTAAATGGTTAGTGCAGGTTGGAGAAATACTGAAGGATTTGAAAGATGAAAAAAGGGCAGGCAGACACACCTACACAGAAAAAGGAATAGACACACTCACACAGTCACAGATACTTACAGTCACACACAGATGTTCAAATGACAGACACGTTCCTTAGAGAGCTCTCTACCACTGACCCACACCCTAGCCCCTCACTGGGGGACTCTAGGCAGGGGCTCTACCACTGAGCCACAGGCCCAGCCCCTCACTGGGGGATTCTAGGCAGGGGCTCTACCACTGAGCCACACCCCAGCCCCTCACTGGGGGATTCTACGCAGGAGAATCATGTCTTACATGCTTACATGATTCTTACAGCTGAATCCTGTCTTTCTCTTCCTCAAACACCCCATCAGCTCTATTTCTTTTTGAAATTTTCATGATCTCCTTTATCCTGGCTAGCCTTGAACCTGGGATCTTCCTGCCCCAGCCTCTCTAGAGCTGAGACTACAGGTCTTTTCCTGTCAGAACTCTCACTAATTCACGGCATGTGTGCTCCTTCCGTCCTCTATTACAAAGGTGGCTCTATCACCATGGAGATATTTCACGATTTCCAGCCAAGCGGGCACACGGTAGGTATCAACGGGTAACAGAAACACGAAGGACAGTGGCTGTCTGAGCAACACTCTCAAAAATATTTTCCACACTAATGTCCTTTCTGAGTCCCCACAACCACCCTTGGAAATAGTTTCTGTGGTCAGTAGCCTGGTGTTGCAGAAGAGGATAGAGAGCAGCTAAAAGGCTCACTCTAGGTCACTCAGTGGAGCTGATACCTGCCCCGCCCCTCTGCCAGCAACACTGTTTTTTGCCACTCCACAGATCCTACATACAGACCCTGTACCCCGCTTCCACCCACAGGGCTCCTCCCAAGGTCCCACACACACTCAGCCAACCATGCAGACAGAGAGGGGAGCCAGAGCAGAGCAGGACTTACTGATTTTGGATCCCTGGGGCAGAGAGGCGCCCGAGACACAGCGGTTAGAGTTCTGTCGTTTAGAGGGATCGAGGGTAACCCTGCGGGGTAAGGGGGTGGAAGGGGCGGCAGGAGGAGCAGACGACCAAGAGGTCAGATGCAGGAGGTAAAGCAGAGAAGACAGGTTAGGCCCCACCCTCTCCACCCTCCCACACCAAAACCCCACATCCGGTGCAGCTCACCTTCGGGTCAGTTTGGAGGTCAGCTTGGTGAAGAGGTTGGTGGTGGGGCGAGGCCGCCCGGAGGGCAGGGGTGAAGCCTCGTGGGCTAGCGTGGGTGAGGCTGGGGGTCCATTCTGGACACCACTGCCACTCCCGCCCCCTGCCCTCCGGTCTCGGACCTGGCCCCCGTGGAAGGTGCTACGGATAGTGGAGCCCCGAGCCAGGCGGCTCCGCTCTCCCGATGGGGGAGCCAGGCTGTGACTGGAAGGGGAAGCAGGAGGCACCCGTGAGGTACCGGAGCTGTGGGCAGAGAAAGACAAGTCAGAGTGGGGTCTAAATTCACCCACCAGATTCTCCCATCCTAGTTCTAACCAGACCTGACTCTGCTTAGCTTCCATAACCAGCCCTCCAATGCGTATGCTTCCAGCGACCCCCAAGCTCAGCCCAGATCTCAGAGGCTACTAGGCTTCTCCTAGAATCCACCTGCCCCTTTCTCTCTTAGCATCCAAACCCTTAGGGCTAGCAGGAATCATACACATGAAGTCTCCTCCTGGATACTAGTTTCCAACACTCGGTGCTACAAGGAGGAGTCACGTGACTGGCATCCACCCAGTAGGTTGCCATTTCCGGACCATGTCCTCAAAGACTCTGCTGGGAGACTAGCAGTTGGTAGACCTCAGCCCTGAGCAGGGGTTCACAGGGACATGGACAGGTTAAGGAGATTCTTGGATTCTGTCTCAGAAATCATTTTGAAGCATGGCTTTCTTTGCAGTGTAGTCCCGTTCCCTGTCAGAACTTGAAGGTCACAGCTCAGGCTGATTACAAGTAAGGATTTGGGAATCCTTGCTCCTTGACGCACTGGCTGTGCAACTTTAGACAAGGAACTTAACTTCTCCCTGCCTCTTTTCTTCTCTGCTGCAAAATGGAGGTATTAGGACCTACCCAGAATGCAGTTGGTAGTAATTAGCCAGTTTCTAGACACGGTCAGGCCATCCAGAGAGCCGCTGCTTGACAAACCCCCTTGATTGGTATTTTGGTTTTTTTTTCTTTTTCTTTCCTTCTTTCTTTCTTTTTTTAAAAAGATTTATTTATTTATTTATTTATTTATTATGTAGACAGTGTTCTGGCATGTATGCCCACACATCAGAAGGGGGCACCAAATCTTGTTATAGATGGTTGTGTCATCTCTCCAGCCCTCTTTCTTTTTTTTTTTTGGTTTTTTGAGACAGGGTTTCTCTGTGGCTTTGGAGCCTGTTCTGGAACTTGCTCTGTAGACCAAGCTGGTCTCGAACTCACAGAGATCCGCCTGCCTCTGCCTCCCGAGTGCTGGGATTAAAGGCGTGCACCACCACCGCCCAGCGGTATTTTGTTTTTTTAATTTAGTAACCACCAAATAATCTCCTTGTCATTAAATGTCATCTAAACCTTGGGTAAAGGATTGTGGGACCTGCGAGCAGTTGGGGCCAGTCCCATTTAGAGGAGAGAAACTTGCAATGTCCCCGTTAACCCAGTGCTGAGCAGCCCCAGGTTCACACTGACACCCACAAATCATAACACACACGCATCCAGAGCTACGTCCCAGAATGCACTAGGTACCAGTCAAGACAGTGCCCAAAGCTTGGTAGTTGGGAGCTAAATGTCTGGTCTGAGTGGAGCCAATTCATGCTTCCTCTCTTTTCCCTTTCCTTCAAAACAATTTAAAAAAAAAAACTATGCATGGATGATGGGGGAAATTACCAACCATTCACATCCAGTTGGGGGTGTGGCTACCTGAACCCCCAGTTAGATAAACAGAGAGAACACAGGTGCGCTCTCTCCATGCAGTGTTCCCGGGACGGGTAGGACTTCGGTGCTCCCACCCTTGTAGCGTGAGTCTCCCCTCTTTTCAGTCATTAAAAATACCCGTTTTTCTTGAGCTGGCTTGCCAAGACAGGGTAAGATAGTTTTGAAAAGTTTCTTACCTTTGAAAATGGTATGTCAGTTACTTTAGGCCTTAGCCAAAGTTGGTTGCCTCAACATCGCAAATGAGACTTTGGGTGATTGCCCAGGTAGTCAGTTGTCATTGTCACTTGTTGCACATTTTGGAAGTTTCTCGACTACACTTCCTGTCCACTCAAGTAATATTATTTCCCTTCTCAGATCTTTGATGGAGTTGAAGATTAGATAATTGTAGTTACCTTCCTCACAATTTAGCCAAGCTTAATTTCAATGCAATAGTTAGACTCCTTAAAATAGAATGTTTAATAAAACTTTTGTTATGCGTTCCTTGCTTAATATTATTGTTTGTAACTTTATATTTGGTATCTGTTCCTATTGTATATAGCTGTGTTGGGTTGGATCAATCTTGTTTAAACAAAAGGGGGAAGATAATGGGGGAAATTATCAACCAATCACATCCAGTTGGGGTGTGGCTACCTGAACCCCCAGTTAGATAAACAGAGAGAACACAGGTGCGCTCTCTCCGTGCAGTGTTCCCGGGACGGGTAGGACTTCGGAGCTCCCACCCTTGTAGCGTGAGTCTCCCTCTTTTCAGTCATTAAAAATACCCGTTCTTCTTGAGCTGGCTTGGTTATTTGTTGTGCCGACCTAATTCATCTACACATGGGTGCTTTGCCTGCATGTATGCCTGTGCACATGGGCCTGGTGCCTGCAGAGGCCAGAAGAGGACATCATATGTCCTGGAACTGAGTTACACGGTGAGTCACCTGTGAACACTAAGAATTAAACCTGGGTCCTCTGCAAGAGCAGCCAGTGCCTTAACCACCGACCATCTCTTAAGACCTCTTTCTTTTCATGTTGAGACGTAGCCCAGGTTGGCCTTAAACTGCTGATCCTCCTGCCTTCACCTACCCAGAGCTGGGGTTATAAGCACATGGTACCTCTCCTGGTGTAGGACAGGCGTCAGATCCAAAGCTTTGGGCATGTCAGGCAAGCGCTAACCAACTTAACCACTCCCCCAGAACTCATTTAAAAACACAAGTAAACAAACAAACAAAAAACAGGATTTCATGCAGTTCAGGCTATCATTGAACTAGCTGTTTAACCAAGGTTGACCCTGAACTCTGGTCCTCCCTTCTCATCCTTTCAGGTGTGTGTGTGCACGTGCACACACACGCAGTTACTCACTTCATATTTAAAAACTCCACCTGGTTCCCAGGCTCATGGCTGAGGACAGGGTGGCCTACCTTCACAGCACTGAGGACTGGTTTACCAAGTGGAAACACCTTCAGCAGAGAAATTTGCCCGTAAAGGGCAGGGGGATGCTGCTGGACATATCCATCCTGCCAAGTGTCCTCTTTGATCACCAGTGTGTGTGTGCTCAGGGTGGAGGTTGCTCACCCACTCCCTATGTTCCCTTTTGTGCCCAGAGGCCCTGTCTCACATACCTGTTTTCTTTGCCGTTTGGCAACAAGGATGGGCGCTCAGCCCCTGGTCGCTCTGTGCACACATAGGTGTTTCTGCGGGTCATCATGCTGGGGGGGAGGTTGTTCTGTGGAAAGCACACCAAGAGGGGATGAAGGGTGAGAAGATGACCCCCCCAGCCTCCTCCACCTTGCTGCATTCTGTCACCATACACTTCTTTTCCTTGCAAAGATTTATTTTTATTATTTCATGTATATGGGTGTTTTGCCTGCATGTATGCTTATGGACCAGGTATGTGCCTAGTTCTCAAAGAGGCCAAAAGAAGGCTTTAGATCTACTGGGACCTGAGTTACAAACAGCTGTTAGTCACCATGTAAATGCTGGGAATTGTACCCAGGTTCTCTGAAAATTCACTCAGTGCTCTTAACCACTGTGTCATCTTTTCAGCCTGATTTTTCTGTTCAAAAAAAAAATTTTTTTTTTTTTTGGTCTTTCGAGACAGGGTTTCTCTGTGGCTTTGAAGTCTGTCCTGGAACTATCTCTTGTAGACCATGCTGGCCTCAAACTCACAGAGATCCGCCTGCCTCTGCCTCACAAGTGCTGGGATTAAAGGCGTGCGCCACCACTACCCGGCTGCTTTTTTTTTTTTTTTTTTTTTTTTTTTTTGGAGACAGGGTTTCTCTGTGTAGCCCTGGCTACCCTAGGACTCATTCTGTAGACCAGGCTGGCCTCGAACTCAGAGATCCACCTGCCTTTGCCTCTTGAGTGCTGGGATTAAAGGCGTCTACTACCACTGCCTGGCCCTAATAATTTATTTTTATTTTATGTATACTACTGTTTTGCCTGCATGTATGTCTGTACACCACCTGCATGCAGTGACCTCAAGAAGCCAGACGGGGGCATCAGATTCCCTGGAACTGGAGTTACAGATGATTGTGAACCACCAAGTGGGTGCTGGGAATCCAACCCTGGTCCTCTGCAAGAGCAGCCAGTGCTCGTAACCACTGAGCCATCTCTTTGGTCTCCTTTGTATGGGATCGTTTCATGTATCTCAGGTTGGGCTTAAACTCTGTAGCTGAGAATGAACTTCTGATCACCCTGCCTCCACCACAGGTGTGGGGTAAGCAAGCAGCCACTGGCTGAGCTACGCTTCCATTCTCTTTCCACCCTTTCTGTGGGCTTGTCCCTGCTCTAAACATCCCCTACATCCCCACAGATCCCTTCAGGGATAGTTCTATCAGCGGCTGTCAGTGCCAGCTCGGGTGCGCAACTCCCTACCCCTCCACCCCCTACCCACCCCCATTGAGAGCAGCAGGCTCCCTGCATACTCCAGACGGCTGCAGACCAGCCTTGCCATCTAGTACCCTTTGCTAAGTCTTGCCTAAAGTTGGAACTGCAGGGGCTGGAGAGGTAGCTCAGTGGTTAAAGGCATTTGCTGCTCCTCCAGAGGACCTGAGTTTGATTCCAGCATCCACTCCCAGTGGCTCACAACTGCAACTAACTCCAGCTCCTGGGTGTGAGTGTGTGAGTGTGAGTGTGTGTGTGTGTGGGGGAGAAGTTGTCAGGTACCTCCTTCTGGCCTATTTTGGTACTGCAGGGATGTGCCCTGCTCTGAACTATGCCCTCAACCCTGAGAATAACTTTTTCCCCTCAAGACAGGGTTTTTCTGTAGCTTTGGAGCCTGTCTAGACCAGACTGGCCTTGAAATCAGAGATTTACCTGTCTCTGCCTCCCAAGTGCTGGGATTAAAGGTGTACACTATCATCACCTGGCTCCTTATTCTTTTCATATTTATATTTTTTTCTTTTCTGAGACAGATTTCTCTAGCCCAGGCTGGCCTGGAACCCACAATTCTTCTGCTTCAGACTCCTGAGTGCTGGTATTATAGGAATGCCCTGTGCCCGGCTTGAGGGCTGACTTCTGTGGTAAGGTGTGTGTGTTTGTGTGTGTGTAGGAGGGAAGGAAGGGGGGTGAGTGCTGTACACAGGTAGTGTCATTTGTGTGTGGTGCATACACACACGTTAAATGCTTGATAAATAAGCGAAGATCACAGAGTACGAGGGGGTCTGGGGTTGAGGGCGCGCTCTCAGCAGTGGGACGTTCATCCCTCCCACCTGCCCCGTCACTCACGGGGGCACTCGTGCTGTCCTTCCGTCGCTCAGGGATCTCTGCCTTGTTGGGGTTGTGGGCACTGCTGACCATGGGGCTGGAGGGGGGCAGCCCTCGACTCCCGCTCCCGGCTGCACTGCAGCTCGCTTTCCGACCCGGCAGCCGCTCTTCTTTGAGCTCCGTCTCCCCAGTGCTGGTTGGGCTGCGCTTCGGGTGCAGCGGGGCAGGGGACGGGCCACCTGGTGCAGGGACGGGATCAGTTAGAGCTGAGGTCACCAGAGACCCAAGAGGGGATCCTAGGAGGTCCCCAGAACCTTAGGACACTTCATAATAGCTGCCCTTTCTTTTGTTTTCCTTTGTGGGGGGGGTTCAAGATAAGGTTTCTCTGTGTATCCCTGGCTGTCCTGGAACTCAGAGATCCTCTTGCTTCTGCCTCAAGTGTGGGGATTAAAGGTGTGCGCCACCACTGCCCAGCTGGCTACAGTTGCTAATGGTGAAGTATTTTGACATCGCTGTCTCAGGCGGATCTCTGTGAGTTTCAGGTCATTCTACTCGGTCTGCTCCACACAGAGAGCTCCATGGCTACATAGTGAGACCTCATTTCCAAAAGTAGATTGTTGGTAACAGTGATGGCATCAACAATCTAGAACCACTTGGGGAGTCCAGCCAGGGACAGTCTAGATTAGTTTGCCTGTGGAAGTGTCAATGTGTGTGTATGTATGTGAGCGTGTATATCTCTGTGTGTGTGTGTGTGTGGTCATTATGTTAATCAGGATGGGAAACCAGCCCACCTGGCGGCACCAGGCCCTATGCTGGGGACTGAATTGTGTAGGAGCAGAGGAAGTGAGCTGAGCACTATCACCCGCCCACGCCCGCAGTCACTGCTCTGGGCTCCTGACTGGATGCAAGATGACCGTGACAACAGATTGTGACCCTGAGCTAAATACACCCTTTCTTTCTACCTTAGACTGCTTTCCCGAGGCTACTTTTCTCACAGCAAAAGAAACGAATTTTCAGATTTCCATGGATGGCCACGCCCCCCATTAGTGTGGAGAGACAAGAAGGCTCTCAGCACTGCACTCCAGCTACAGGGCGCCCATTCCAACTACACTTAAAAACAAACTTATTTATTATGCACAGTGTTCTGCCTGCATGTGTGCATACAGGCCAGAAGAGGGCACCAGGTCCCATTATGTGAGCCACCATGTGGGTGCTGGGAATTGAACTCAGGACCTCTGGAAGAGCAGTCAGTGCTCTTAACCTCTGAGCCATCTCTCCAGCCCTCTAACTAAACTCTTATCAAAGCTGTCTCTGACTAATGGGCTAGGCTCCCATTTGGACCATACTCTGTGAGAGGACAAGGAAAAGATAAGGTGAGATGAAGACAAACTCAGGAAAACAAGAGGACGCAAGAAAGATATCAGTTGCTTGGGTCCACATGTTTTTCTAAGATGCCAGCCTTTTCTGAGCCCACCTCTGGACCCATGTTGTTTGTGAGGCAGGATCTCAGGTGGCCCAAGCTGTCCTGGTACTAAAGAGTTGGCTCAGTGGGTCCAGGTTTGATTCCTAGCACCCACATGGCACCTAGCATTCCTCCTCTCTTGAGCCCGGTGACGCAGCCAGCTTGTCATCCCACCATCTGGAAGGCTGAGGTAGAAGGATGGTGAATTTGAGGCTGGCTGGGATTATCTAGTGAGATTCACAACTCCTCACAAAAGCTATTTTCCCAGCATCTGTAGCTGCTTGTGATTGACAGTCCAGGCTGGGCTGGACTTCTGGGGTGGGGGCACTCACAGAAGTCGCTGTGCCGGCGTTGGCGGTGGTAGGTGGAGGAAGAAGCTCGCTGCCCTTTGTTGTGGCTGCTGCCTTTGCTGGAACTTGTCCCGTTGGTGGTGTCGCTGGGCGCCCGCACCCGTGCCAGGGCCAGCCCTGGGGCACCCCGGTCCCCACCCTCCTACAAGAGAAAATACAAACGACACTTCAGCCCTCTGTCCGAGCTGCTGGCCCCTGAGTCCCTCCACCCCAGGCCTGAGGCCCCACGACCTCTGACCTCAGTCTTCCTGCCCAGCAGGAGGTAGGTGGCGGTCACCTCGTTGTACTTCTGGCTGGTCAAGGCCTCTTTGATTTCTTCCCGTGTGTAGCCCATACCCACCATCACCTCTGGGAGATGGATGGAGAGAAGAGTCAGTCTCCTTCCCCAGGCCGTCCCTTCCACCCCTGTCTCTCAACAGTGTCTGCTCCTCTTCCAGCCGCATAGGAATTTTTTGGGAAGAATATTCCTTCTTTAATGGGTCCAATTTGCTAACCCCCACCCGCCATTCCTACCCAGAGTGGGTGTGTGACCCAGGTCAGGCTAATCATTGTTCAAACCACAAAGACACAATAGTTAGGTAAACACATGCAGACCACCAAGTTTTGACAAATCAAAACCACTAGACCACACTGATAGCTTCAGAACAGTCATATGATAGGTGCTCTTCCACTGAGCCATGCCCCCAGCCCCTCGCTGGGGGATTCTAGGCAGGGGCTCTACCACTGAGCCACACCCCAGCCCCTCACTGGGGGATTCTAGGCAGGGGCTCTACCACTGAGCCACACCCCCAACCTTAAAATATCAGTATTACAGTGGTATTTTCTATGGATTGGAATCATAAAAGCTGACTATGTGGTCATGCTCCTATGGTGGACCATTTCTTTTTTTTTTTTAAATTTATTCTTATTTTATGTGCATTGGTGCTCTGCCTGCATGTATCTATGTGAGGGTGTCAGATCTTGGGGTTACAGACAGTTGTGAGCTGCCATGTGGGTGCTGGGAATTGAACCCAGGTCCTTTGGAAGATCAGTCAGTGCTCTTAACCTCTGAGCCATCTCCCAAGCCCCTGATGGTCCATTTCTTCAGCATTGGAACAGAAGGTTCTTGATCGATCTATTTATTTATCTATCTATCTATCTATCTATCTATCTATCTATCTATCTATCTATCTATTATCTATCTATCTATCTATCTATCTATCTATCTATCTATCTATCTATCTATCTATCTATCTATCTAAATGTCCAGGATCTCATGTCATCCAGGTTGGCCTTCAGGTTGTTACACAGTTAAGGATGACCCAAGTATTCGGACTGCAGCCACACACCACCATGCTTGGTTATCAGTGGCTTATTCTTTCTTTCTTTCTTTCTTTCTTTCTTTCTTTCTTTCTTTCTTTCTTTCTTTCTTTCTTTCTTTCTTTCTTTATTTATTTATTTATTTATTTACCTACTTATTTTATGTGTATTGATGCTATGTCTGTATGTATATCTTCAAGCTTGGTGCCCTAGGAGGCTAGAAGAGAGCATTGGATCTCCTGGGACTGGAGTTACAGATGGTTGTGAGCCACTACATGGGTGCTGGGAATTAAATCTGGGTCCTCTGGAAGAGCAGTCAGTGCTCTTAACTACTGAGCCATCTCTCCAGCCTCAGCGATTTGTTTTTTGACCTTCATAGTCAAAGCCCTATCATGCCAGGCATCAGTATTACATGCCAGGCACTGACATGAGTATGTATGTAGATCCATTCCCTCCCCTAATATGTTCAGTGCTGAGCTGGCTTGTGTGAATACTGCCATTTCCTAGACAAGGAACTAGATGCACAGAGAGGGCAAACGCTTGGGGTCACACAGCTTGAACGTGGTGCAGGGATAATACATTCCTCAACTGCTGTCCCTCGCTCAGTGATGAGCTGTGGCAAGACGCTGCCCAGCAAGAGCAGAGGCGGCGATGGCAGCCTTGGCTCTGTGGCACTGCACCCGAGATGGAGGCACCTGCTTCCTTGACTCTCACCAATTCTTTTGGTGTCTCCGAAGTCCTCCTCGGGCTCCGTGTATGGCTTCAGCTCCTCACCCTCATAGCCAATGTTGATCCATTTGTCTTTCATGATTTGCTGAGGGCAAGGGAGATTGGTGTCAGAAGGGACCAGAAATGTGACATAAGGTTTCCCATCTTCCAAGTGGGACTCCCCACAGTGTCTACCACCCCCAAACTAGGGCTTGTTGAGGCTTAGCCAGATATTCCACCCCCCACCTCCAAGTCTTCCCTACCACCCTCCTCCACATCATCTGGGTCCCCAGCACCCTGTAATCATCCTAGGAGTTCATTAGCTTAATTACTGACATGGTGGGGACCCGCCCAGGGGCCTCCTCTCTGCTGTCTCTCTCCCCTCAGAGCTGGGGCCCAGCCCCAGGCAGGATGGATGGAGCCATAGGGATCAGGAGACGGGAAAGGCCCAGAGGGTGTGGGGCTGGGGCTCACCTCTAGGGTACAGCGTTTTGCGGGGTTCAGCACCAGAAATCTTCGCAGAATGCTCTCGCAGTCTGTAGACATGTAAAAGGGGACTCGGTACTTTCCTCTGAGGACACGCTCCCGCAGCTCCTGGAAGGACAGGATAGGACAAGGCACGCTAGCCTCTACAGACAGGCCCCACACCCACCCCACCTCACCTCGCCTCTGCAGACAGGGATCAGACCCTCCCCAACCTCACCTCACCTCACCTCTGCAGACAGGGCTTATACTCTCTACTTCATCTCTGCAGACAAGGCTCAGACCCCCCAC